>APFE030563574.1:0-12511 GCA_000404065.3 Pinus taeda
TTACACGAGATTCACTTGGGTTTACTTCTTGAAACTCAAGTCTGAAGTTTTTCAACATCTAAAGATTTTCAAAGCGCATGCGGAAAATCAGTCTGGAAAATGCATCAAGATACTCCGCACAGATAATGGGACGGAATATGTCAACAAAGATATCAAGAATCTTTCTGATGAATCACGCATACAGTTGCAGCATACAGTTCCTTACACTCCACAACAAAATGGCGTGGCTGAAAGGAACAATCGATCTTTGAAAGAGATGGCTAATTGCATGTTGCATGCAAGATCTCTTCCGTCGAAATTGTGGGCCGAAACTATTAATTGTGCCTCATACATCCAGAACAGATCTCCTCATAAATCTATTACTGGAAAAACATGTTTTGAGGCTTGGACTGGCATGCAACCTGAAGTTAGTCATTTCCACATTTTTGGATCTCGAGTATGGGCCCGCATTCCTCCAGAGAAGAGAAAGGCTTTGGAGCCTCAAAGCAAAGCATGCATGTTTGTTGGATATTCTGATGAAGTCAAAGGGTACAGATTGCTTGATATCCACACTAAAGAGCTCTTTATTGAAAGGAGTGTAAAGTTTGACGAAGATATTTCGCATGCACCAGTAGATGAACTTGTTACCAAGTTTCCATCACCACTCATTGATGAGTATGCAGATGAAACTTCAAACCAGCATTCTGATGACGATGAGTCTCTTCCTGTGACCCCTGTTAGACCACCAGTTTTTGAACATCGAGATCATACTTCTGCACATAGTTCGGAAGATTCTCGACCACCTTCAACACAAAAATGGCACAGCATGAGTGATATCCTTGATGATCCTGCCTGTATCCATCTGTTTGAGGAAGATCCACAAGCACTCTTAGCTATGGAGCCATCCATGCCCATGCATGCTTATATGATGCATGGATCTAATCCACAAACTTATGCAGAAGCAGATGGGCATCCTGAATGGGAAGCCGCCATGGATGAGGAATATAACTCTCTCATTGAGAACCAGACCTGGGATTTGGTTCCGCTACCTTCAAATCGCAAACTTGTGAGATGCAAGTGGGTTTACCGGACCAAGAAAGCATCAAATGGCCAAGCTAGTCGATATAAGGCACGATTGGTAGCAAAAGGTTTTCAGCAAGTACATGGTATTGACTATGATGAGACTTTTGCTCCAGTGGAAAAAATGGATTCCATTCAGCTAGCTCTCTCCATTGCAGCAGTAAGAGGATGGGAGGTGCATCATATGGATGTGAAGAATGCCTTTCTTCTTGGTGATCTCGAGGAGGAAATCTACATGGAGCAGCCACCGGGATACATGCAGAATTCATCTCTGGTATGCAAACTAAAGAAGTCTCTCTATGGCCTCAAGTAGGCACCTAAAGCATGGTATGCGAAGATGGATTCTTATTTGTTATCTCAAAATTTTGTACACTGCAAATATGATTCCAATGTTTATTTTATGAAGAAAATTGACTCCTTGTTGATCATAGTACTCTACGTAGATGATCTTTTGATAACAGGTAGTTCAACTTCTGTCATTACTAACATCAAAACTGCATTGCATAAGCGGTTTTCTATGACCGACATGGGCTTGCTTCATTTCTTCCTTGGACTAGCGATCCATCAGCGTGATTCTGGCATTGCCATTTCTCAACCAAAATATGCCAGAGATCTTTTGGCACGATTTCACATGAGTGATTGCAAGCCAGCAACCACACCTTTCTTATCAGGGATAAAGCTTGAGAATGGCAAAGACACACCATTGGTTGATTGCACATTGTATCGCCATCTTGTGGGAAGTCTTCTTTATCTCACTCACTCCCGTCCTGATCTCTCCTATGCTGTCGGAGCAGTTTCCAGATACATGCAGGAGCCACATGAGTTACACTGGAACGCTACAAAGCGCATCCTTCGATATGTCCAGGGGACAATCACCTAAGGGATTCATTATGCAGCCAATTGTTCTTTGAATCTCATCGGGTTCACAGATTCAGACTGGGCTGGCGAAACCATTGATCGCAAGTCTACTTCTGGTTATGTACTTAGTTTGGGATCCGGCCCAATTTCTTGGTCAAGTAAGAAGCAGGCTGCCATTGCTTTATCATCAGCATAGGCCGAGTATAGAGGAGTAGTCAATGCCACTATTCAGGCAATTTGGCTACAACATTTCCTATCTAAGCTTGGGATTAGTGTCCATCATCCAACTGTCATCTGGTGCGATAATCAAAGTACGCTAAAGTTTTGCAGAGATCCAGTGCAGCGGCAGCGTACCAAACACATCGAGATCCACATGCACTTCATTAGAGAACTCATTCATGATGGGATCATCGATCTTCAGTACTGTCCTAGTTCCGAGCAGATTGCTGACATCTTCACCAAGAATTTCACTGAGCAGATTTTTCGATTCCTGCGAGATCGTCTCGGGATGAAGGACACGACTGCCTAGCAATTGTCTTTTCTCTACTTTTGCATTATATTTTGAGGGGACTGGGTTTTCCCTCTTTCCTAGTTTTTTATGCATTGTATATGGGTACCTCAAATTGCCGTGTTGCCAGGACTCATTCATTTTGCATCACACTCACCTAAGTTATGCTTAAGGGGGGGTGTTGGTGTACATGCACTTAGACTAGCTGTGTTGGTGTACATGCACTTAGACTAGCTGTGTTGGTGTACATGCACCTAGATTAGCTCCAGTTAACTTATTGCTTGCATGTGGCACATGTACACATTAACATAAGATAAAACACACTTAGCTTTAGTTAGCTTTA
The DNA here is from genome assembly GCA_000404065.3 of Pinus taeda. Lineage (NCBI taxonomy): Eukaryota > Viridiplantae > Streptophyta > Pinopsida > Pinales > Pinaceae > Pinus > Pinus taeda. The sequence goes on from APFE030563574.1 coordinate 2,769, forward strand.
GTTATTGCATGTACAACTAAGCTTAACTTAGTTGCTTTTATGTATTTATTCTAAAACTAATATTGTAGAATCAATTTTTCATTCTTTTCTCAATTCTTGCTCACTTCCTTCCTTCTCTTGCAAGCTTGTTTATTGTTTTGCAGATCTAGATCTATGTATCTCAAAAATCTTACAATCCTTCATCTGGGTGGGTAGTTATCCATTTATATGTTTTGTCGTCACTATTTTAACTGGTCTTAGCATGCCTGGTACTTTTCTGGCTGATCACTTCTCCTTTCTACAATCGGAGATTTTCCATATCCTGTTGTTACTCCTTACTGCCATATACATTCTTAAGTGCATAATTAGGACACACTCCCTCCGCCCCCACGCGTCCAGATGCCTATCTGGACTAACCTTATTTCTCTTCTATGCCGACAATCTAGACTGACCTTATTTCTCTTCTATGCCCAACATAATCTGGAGGAGGACTCATGTCTTCGGCCCATCAACTTTTACTCTCTATGGAGGCGTTGGATTAATTCCTTGATTATATCAGGCCATGCAAGGATTTTGGTTTCAGTTTGTGTAATAGGTTGTGGACCTGCTGGGGAGGTTGTCGCTAATGTAGATGTTGTTGCTGCAAGGGATTATAGCTTGGTTCAACCACATTTCAGCTCTGGTATCCTACATTGCAGTTTACTTGCTCTGTTTCGTGCACAATACTCTAGAAGCCATGGGTGGGTTTTTCCATCGGACTGTAAATTATAGCTCCGACGATTTTTGAATTTCTACCTGGCGGGCATTGGGATACATTCCAATTTTAATTTGTCCTTAAATTAAAATTGAGAATTAAAATTCGAATTTAGTCTCACTAGTTGTTTGAAAAATAATCAATTAATTCATCTTGAGTTAATTAGTTGGTGAAAATCAAACCTGAAGTCTTTGTGAAGACATGCAATAGTTATCCCTTTGATTGAGGAAGTTATCCCTTAATTAAGGAGATAAGGATGAGTGGTATTTGAGTTGTAATTAGTTAGCTTAGTTAACTAAGTTAAGTCCAGTTAAATTAGTTCCAAACAGTTGGAGGAACTAATTGTGAGTTCAGACAATTAATGCATGCATGCATGCAACTAATGTTCTCCAGATAACTGAATATTCTCTCACAAAAAACTCATGCATGTCAATTTAGACAGAGACCCAATTGAGATTAAAGACATGGACATTGTATTATCAGTTGGAGAAATTTTCCTATATAGGAAACTGATCCACGCAAAGGGAATTATTTCCTTCAACATTACACAGTTACTTCTGAGTTTAGTGAGCAGTGTGAGAGGTAAATTCACACAGGTGGCAACATTGGACCCCAGCAGAAACTGCGTAAGGAAATAGGAGGCTTGGAGGACAGAGGAGAAGGTTTGTGAGAAGCCTTTGACTGTCTATGAGCAGCAGAGGGATTATGTTGAGAGTAAGATAGCTTGTGAGCTAATGCTTTGTGTAATCCAAACATATTTCCACTTGTATGATAATACAAAGATCGGGGTTTTTAGCTGAGGCTTTCCCCAGAGTATTCTTCTGTGTTCATGTGTGATTGTTTTCTCATTCTCAATTATATGTGTTCTATTTGATCTTGCTCAAAATCGATTAAGCTTCCACAAGTTTGATGGTAGAATTAGATTAAGTATTTTGCTTTAGTATATTGCATTATTAGGTGATCTACAGTGGGAAACTTCTACAATGTCAACCATTTACTTTGTTCAAAGCAAAAGGATGGAATTTTTTTTTGAAATAAATTAGGTAAAGTGATAATGAAAACCTACATATTTTGATCATGGTTAATATATGTAAATGCATTCCACTACCACGACATTGATTGCAATGTGTCTAAGACAAATGGACTGGAGTGCGGTGAAATTTTTCTTTTGTCACTTATGTTTTATTTTCCTTAAATTTCCTAACACTTGGCAACTTCGACACTTGCCACATTTTGGTAAGTGAATAGACTGGGGTCCTACTCTTCTTTACTCATATGTCGGTTTCCTCTCACACTCTAGGATGTGGATGACTATATGCTAATTCATCAGATCTCTGTTGGATTCACCGGGTGTCTCACCTACCAACCCTGACCTATGTTTATGTCTCACATTCTATTATATTCTCTACATCTATATCTCTATATACTCCCGCAATATGTCCACGTTGGACCCGCTTGTGTCTAACACATTGACACATGAGGCCTTTATATGGACCACGCTGGAGGCCAAATCACAACATCAAATATACTCTGGATCCGAGTGGGGGGAGGGCCCCACTGTGTCGCATGCAAGGCGTCCTGGGGTAGATCCGATTAATTTTCCAGATGGAGGACATGCTACCCATGCCTCACACGGGGCTCATCACGTAGGTGGTGATAAGTGTCGTGCCATTAAAATTACCACTCTAACTCCATTTCTCAGTTTCAGTCATGATGTTCTAATCGACAAAGCTACTAGCTTACAGAAGAGGGCCCTTGTTCGAAAATGGAACTTCGCTGAAGTAAGTGAGTGCGAAATGAGGCACTGGGTGGAAACGAAGTGGAAATCGTTGCTTGGCTATATTCCCTCTGTGTTGTGTTTGACGAGTGGTTGGTATAGTTTTCACTTCCTTAACTAGGAGGATTTACACAAAATCCAAGCACTTCCATGGATTAAAGGATGGCGTTTCTTAGCGCTTCACTCTTGGTATGTTGGTTTCAACCCACTAAAGGAGATTCTAAGGAACAAACTTATATGGGTTAAAATGTTGGGCATGCCAATTAAATTCTAGACTCAACAAGTTCTCATGGACATTGGCAATGTGATTGGTAAGTTTGTGTATGTCGATCCAAAGTGCCTGGGCGCCCGAGACAAAAGAATTGCATGGATATTGATTGAGAAGGACTACATTGGAGGGTTTCCAGATCATATTGAGATGCAATGGGAAGACACCCACTTGGTGCAGCAACTAGACTTCTGGGGCGTTCCATTTCACTGCTTCATATGCCATCACACTGGACACCTTATGGCACGATGTCCACACACGATGGGTGGTCGCCGGACTCCACAAGAGTGGTATAATGCGAGCATTAAGGAGGTGGTTTGCGGTTGGTGGTTGTCGAGACTTCTACATGATTGGACATGGGGAGTCTTTTCGTTGAGTTGGCACACAGAACATAACAGGTACTCCATCACACCCTATACTTTTCCATCCCTCTGTTGCAAACCCTAAGATAAATGTTGAGTCGGCCCCTACATTGGTGTCATCATCTCCTTGGACCTCTGAATATTCTAGTTTTCCACTGTGGATGACTCCTCCCTGACCCCGACGGAAAAGATACCCCTGCTTATAGTTTCTGCTCCTCCTCTTTTGGATTCTGTTCCATTCCATATGATGCCTTATGACATCCCCTCCACCTCACACATTACATATGTTACGGCTCCCATCCCTTCGCCCATCACTCAACCTTCTCCAACGTCCAACACTCGACTTATTTCACCGATGTCACCCGTGGTCTCATCAATTAATTCAGTAGACATTGATTTATATTTCCTTTTACATAAGAAGACCCTCAACTTACACACCCTCACGATCCACAAGCCTCTAGGTTCTTCATCTCCATATTAGTCCCTCCTTAGCTGGAAATATCACTGTTCGATGGAAGCAAAGCAAGGATAGTCGTCATTTCCGAGGTTGCACCGGACATTCCCATATTTGTCCTACAAACTCTCTAACCCTAATTGACGTGCCTATTTCATCTCCCATCTCTCCTTAGGCCCTTAGAGAAATGATGTTTAAATCCAGACCATCATGAATTTGATCCTATCCATGAATATACTGGGTTTGGGGGCATTACATAAATTTTTGACCCTCAAAGAACTTTTCCACTCTATGCGCCCATATATTATTCTTCTACAACAAACTATGCATCCGGTTTGGCAGGCGATCAATTATTTTAGGAAGATGTTCATAGACTAGAATATGGTGGCTATTAATGTTGCAGGGCACTCGGGGGGTTTGGTAGCGTTATGGGATCCAAGATGGGTCAAGATGAAGGCCTTTTTCATGTTTTTCAGGTATTCTTCTTGTTGGACATATCAGAGGTCTACTGGGAAGAATACATATTTTGAATATATGCCTCGTACAGGGAACATGATACATTTTGGCATAACCTGATATTATCTAGGATGTTGGGTATGGTTACTTTAATCATGGCGGGTGACTCAAATTGCATCATCAGTCTAGACAAGGTTTGAGGTAGATCCAAAAGAATAGATAACATGGCAGATTTGATCAAAGACATAATAAACGACCATAACTTGATAGATATATGCCCACCAAAAATTTCTCCTACAAGGTATAATGGTAGACCCGGGGAAGGATATGTAGCTAAAAGGTTGGATCGATTTTTACTACATGAACAGTTAGTGGAGAAGCTTAGGTTAGTGCAATCTAATATTGTGAACAACTATATATCTGATCATCGTCCCATAATGCCTACTTGGTGTTGTGGGGATCTCAGATATGGGATGCCTTTTAAATTCAATCAAGTCTGGTTAGAAGACCTAGAATTCGAAGTTCTGGTATGGGACAATTGGTCTAGGGGTCGCATCGGGATCATTTCTCCCATGGTACATATACAAGAGAAAATTCGGGGCCTAAAGGTTGTGGTGAAGTCATGGGAGCGGAGGAAAAATGCCCAACAGAAAAAGGATTTAAATTATATAAATGTGGCCTTGGAGACTCTTCAACTGCTCATGTTATCACATCTCCCATTAACGGAGGTTTGGGATTAAATACTAGAATAGGAGCTCAAAAGGAAACATATTCTCCAAAAAAGGGAATTGACGTTGTGCCTTAAGAGTAGGGCCTTATGGATTCAAGAGGGGGATAAGAACACACAACTTTTTCACCGTTACGCAAATCATAAAAGGAAGGTTAATTCTATTTGGGAGATTTCTGATGCTGAAGGTAACCAGGTGCAGACACAACAAGAGATTACAAGACTGGCGATAGCACGTTTTGAATGGGCATATCGATGCAGGGATTTAGAATGTGCTGAGGATCAAGTGTGGGGGATAAATGAATATCCCATGATGTTTGATGAGGAAGTCAACTCAGCCCTATATAAGGCAGTCTCAAGAGAAGAAATCCTACAAGTGCTTAAATCTCTAAAGGGCGACAAGAGCCCCGGTCCAGATGGCTGGACGGTGGAACTATTCACCCATTTTTCCGACATTTTCCAGGAAGATCTTACTGATATGGTGGAAGAATCAAGAAACAGGGGATCCAGACACCCTCATATAAACTCCACTTATATAGCTCTCATCCCTAAGAAGGCCTCATCTTACACGTTCTCATATTATCGACCTATCTCTCTTTGCAATCTTATTTACAATATTATTTCTAAGACAATTGCAACGAAGAATAAGCACATGCTATCAAAGTACATTTCTCCTGAGCAATTTTGATTCTTATAGAACAGACAGATACATGATGTTGTGGCTATTGCACAGGAGTGTTTACATACGATCCATGTTAAAAAATTAAATGTTAATGTTATGAAGGTTGACTTACAAAAGGCATATGACTACCTTGATTGTGGATATCTAAGGATGGTACTTCACAAAGTCGGGATTCAGGCCAAAGGCACTGAATGGATAATAGCATGTGTAAGGAATGTCAGGTATGCAGTTGTCATTAATGGATATCCTTCCCATTTTTTTTGGGACGGGGCGGGGACAAAGACAGGGATGATCACTATCACCTCTATTGTTCATTCTAGCAATGGATGGCCTCAGTTTACACATAAAAAAAGTTGTGACAGAGGGCCAATTTGATGCACTGCCCTGGGTCAGCAAATCAAGATTTCACATAGTTTCTTTGTTGATGATGTTCTGATTATGGGGATGATTGATAGATTTAAATGGCTTTCATTATTTCATAGCTTCACTAAATTTAGAAGGGCTACGGGCCTTATTATGAATCTTCTGAAATCAAACATTTTATATGGTTCAAGTGATTTGGATTACATTGCCTATATTCAGAGACTCTTCAGAGTGGGCACTAATTCTTTGGTTGGAGGTATGAAATACGTGGGATATCATATCAAGCCCTGTCAGTATAGAATCAATGATTGGTTGTGGCTTGTTGTTAGATTTGTAAAGAAAATCATGGGGTGGGAATTCAGATGTCTCTCACTGGGAGGTCACATTACCCTCACACAATCTATGATCACACAGCTGGGTGTATATTGGGCACACTTATATTATCTCCCACATTATATTATTAATTCATTGCACTCCATTATGGCTCAATATATCTGGTCAGGAGCGTCACACACATTCAAATATCATCTCGTTAAATTGGAGTACATTACTATTCCAAAAAAACTAGGAGGCTAGGGTATATTGAACCTGAGACATTTTGGATGGGTGTTGTTGCGAAAGACATTGTGGGGGACATTATTTGGGGAAGGCATATGGGGCAGAATTATTAGACACAAATACCTAAAGGACAAATAGTTCACGGTTTGGATGTGTCGTGGCTCCATTAGAACTCCCACGAGATCAACCACATGGATCAGTCTAAATAAGATCAAAAAATGCTTTCTTCATAACTTAGTTTGGCAACTTGGGACCAGACATCGGGCAATGATCAGATTGGACCATATCCTTGGAACAGGAAGGGACTTGAGCATATATGTGGATTTAATACAGTTTATTAATAGTCAAGGTATTTTTTTTGGAACCATGTCATTCAGGAATGGCAAGGATATGTTCCAATATGGAAAAGGGTTAGCACACTAGATTTTACGAGCCAGATGGCATATGAATGGGAACAAATTAGGTACAGGATGCAATCTATTGGAGTTTGTCAGGATGAGTGTGGATATCATGTTACATGGGCCAGCAGATAATGGTAGAAGTAGAGGTGGCTGATGCATATTACAACCTTTGCACACAGGAGCTCCACAACACAAAGGTATGCTAGTTCTATAAATTTTGGTGTACTAAGATGCCCATCAAGATTATTATGTTCCTATGGCTTGTTTGGAAAAATAAAGATCTAACATGGGAAAACCTACAAAAGTAAAATTGGCGGGGGTTGGGGATATGTCATTTATGTAGGAACGAAGAGGAGGATAACACTCATCTTTCTTTAAAGTGTCCTATATCAATACAAATCTGGTGTTATTTTTTCGATTATATACATATCTCATTCATACAATATGATAATATCTTTGATTGCTTGTATTGGTGGAGTAAACAAAAAACCTCATGGAGGTTGATTCCATTGGCTATCTTTTGGGAGACATGGCGTTAGTGAAATCAAATTATATTTGAAAATTATAAGGTAAAAGATGTGTTGGTAATGGATTGTATATCTAAATGGTACAGTGGTGGCATTGAACTAAACAGTGGACCCAAGAACAATATATGTTGGAGGCCTGGACCTAGTATTGTATATCTAACGGGATATTTTGACGGTGCGGCACAAAGAGGACTATGTCGATGTGGTTTTTGGATCAAAGTAACAAAAGATCAAGAATTTTGGGTCCACTGGGGTACTAGTAGGGGCAAAAATATGAAGGCAGAAGCCATGACCTTATGGGGCCTGCTTTGGTTCTCTACTTTTTTGAACATTCCCTCCATGCACATTTTTGGAGACTCTCATATCATTATTGAACATGTACTGGGCAGAAACAAAATACAACAGAATATGCTTCATGGATGGCTCCGTCGTATCGAGAATCTATGGACCTCTTTTAGAGACTCAACGATCCAGCACATTAGATGGGAATACAACCAAAACATGAACCATATGTCCAAGCGGGTCTAGCAGATGAATCAGATAGTATGCAAATTGAAATAAAGATGAGCACTAATACTGTGGACGCTGGGTGTCTACCATTACCAGGATAACAAAACAGTTCTATGAGTCTTATGCAAACAAATGATTTGAAACTTCCAGAAGAAATAAGTAAAAAAAAATGTATTTTTGTATATAACATACACTATAAGTTGATTACTAGAAAATATATGCTTTTGAATTCCTGTATATAGGTTGATATAGTTTTTGAATAAATTCCCACTAAGCTCTTACATGTCACACACTAAAAATGATGATAAGATTAACTAAATACAAAGTCAAGATTTTAAAAATGATGATAAGATTAACTAAATACAAGGTCAACCTTTTTGTATATATCGTAAAAAAAAAAGTTGATGGATATTGATAATTCCAATACCAAAAATATGTACTATTTTTTACATAATATAAAAACAGACGTTTTTCCCTTCAGAATGGCAAAAAATATATATATATATATAATATATATTTTCCTATTGTGTTAGAATTCAATTGATGCATATGAGTTGTTCGCATGTAGTTAAGTAGGTGAAAAGTAGGGGGTTTTTTTTTTTATTTAAATACAATTTATTTTTGAAAATTTCCTACAGGTATGAAAATATATATAATATATATATATATTATATATATATATTAATTGATCTTTTCCTATTGGTTAGAATTCAGATTGATCCAATGAGTTTGTTCGCATGTAGTAATGGTGAAAGTGTATTCACGTAATTTATTTTTGAAAAGTATTGATTTTGTATAATCTATGTGGATACTCCAATAGTTAAAAGCTTCAACTACAATAGAAAGTGAACATTAAATAGATTGTTTTATAAGCTGACCAAATCCTTGATTATTGGTTCTTGGTCAGCCATAGTATAAAAAGGATTAAACTATTGGTTAGTTAAAGCATAGAAAGATTAAACAAATGGAGATGGTCACATACTTTGCATTCATTTTGATAATGGTCTTTCTCTCAACGATGTGGGATTGGCTCTTCAAAAACTGCACCAAAAACTTCATAAATGGAATTTGAAAGTTTTTCCAATTAAATACGCAATAAACATTATAAATGGTAAGGGAAAGGTTTTTCATTTATAGATTTTAGGATTATCACTAAAATCAATAGGGATATATTTTAATTTTAATCTAAATTTTATTTTTAGAATATCTAAAGGATCAAATAAATATCTAAAGTATCCAAATATTCTAGAAAATTAAGTATAAATTAATTTTTTTTATTTATATTATAAAATTGTATAATTATATTAATATTAATGTGGTTGATCTAATTAAAGGCTTCATAAATATAATAAATGAAAATTATTTCAATACGAAGTTTTAGTAATTAGTAATGTACACATATATGATTAACCATGTATAAAAATGTTATGAGTCAATTTTAACTTAAGAAGAAAAAAAAAAAAGTTATAAATAATAATGAGGAACTTATTAGAATTGAAATAATCTCAAATTCCTAAGAAATTGATAGGTGGATAGCCACCAATCTAATTTTATTAATTTATTAAGAGTAATGGACCATTTTGGTCAAATAAAATTTGCTTATATATAAATGAATGTTATGAATAATAATGACGAATTTATTAGAATAGGAAATGGGCAGGGAGCCATGTGGCACAAATATAATTTTTTAAATTTATTAAAAGTAAATACAACCTAACAAACTCTTTAATACACTATAGTTGTCGATAAGCATTAAGACTAAGCATATGTTGAGCATATTCCCTTGAGAATCAATCTAGGCCCTCAATTAAAAAAAGGACTCAAGGGATCCTCATCCACCATAATTTGAAATAAGAAGTCTTCAACAATAATTATTATTGCATGAAAATCATTAAAACAAGCATAATATATAGCTATAAGAGTTT
>APFE030563574.1:13301-34811 GCA_000404065.3 Pinus taeda
TTAATGATAAAAATAATTAATAAACATATATACATTTCTAAAAAACATGTAACACGACTTTTAACCATGGAGATTCACTCCACTCTGTCATGGAGATTCTTAACTTGTAAATGGGCTTTGTTACAATACCATGGTCCAATACCATGGTTTATCAATACCACATGCCCAGGAATGACATCTCATTTCATATGACACTTGTTCATTTGACAATTTTTTAGTTAATGAATTTAATTAAAAGGGGAAAAACATAACTATTTTTGAAATAAATCACAACTTTTGATTTGTGTATACTACTAAAAATATTATAGAATATTGTATGGAGTTTAAATCTATACCATTCATCTAATAATTATTGATAATTAAATTAAAATTCAAGAAACCTTTATTCCAAAATAGACATACCTATAGGCATAATTAACATTATACATGAAGATTTGAAATATCACTATTATGAATATTAATAATATTAATTAATTTTTTAATGTTTTACTACAACATCTTTTCTAAAGCTTCACTACAACATCTCCCCCATACTAGGTTGCAGAGTACCGATTAACCAATAAAATTGTTTAAGTTTTTTTTTCACTATCAACCAATGTACAATTATACCATTTCACCAATTATAACTATTAACAATTTCATATACCTAAGGTACTCCCCCAACTAGGTAGTAGAGTGCCTATTGACACAATAAAAATTTTAAATTATTTTTTTCACTACCAATACCAATGTATAATTATATCATTTCATCAATTATAATATTAACAACTTCATATACCTAGGGCATCAGGTTGTCATTCAAGGAATTTACTTGTAACATAGCATGTGCATTCATGGGTCATCTATTAAAGAATACATCCTATTTCACTAGATATTGATAAATACCTTCAAAAATGTTTTTATTAAATCTCCTCTAATACATTTTTTCTAATAAAATATCCCTTACTATACCTCATAATTGCTCCCCACCCACCCACACAAAACCTATAATATATTGGCTCTATTTTTCACAAATTTAAAACCTCCTTTATGAATGAACATGATAACAAAATGGTCAGCAAGATGAAGAACTTGTGACCTAAGGGATAATATATTAGACAACAAGGTGAAGTACTTGTGACCTAAGGGTGGTAGGAGTGGGAGGGACCATTGTTGATCCTTAAGGAAACTAGGAAAACTCTGTTGGCATTATGGCATTGGTTTGGCTCAATGACATAAGTGTTGTCCTTGATGGCAATTCACTCAAGTAGCAGATCACAAGTTCAGGCTCTCAGAATAGCAGAAAATGGAAGGTGCGTAGGTTCCTGATCTCAAAGATGTGGTCATCAACAGGTTTCGCAGATGCGCCGTTCGGAAGTTGCGGACAGGTTCACAAGTGTGTTGTTCAAAAGATGCGGACCCCCAGTTCACACACTTTCATAAAGTGAAAAGCGAACGCACGTGGGAAATCTTACGGGTGGACCATGGTATTTAGTCCGACGCTTTTGAACCTATGGTTTGGTCTGTGGCTTTTGCATCTAAAGTTTTGAACCCCGGTTTGGATCCCTTGTATTGGGTTTCTATGGTTTTGGTCCATGGTTTGTGTAAGGGTTTGTGTATAAAAAGGAAAGGAGATTATTTGGCTGGGCACTCATGTGTTGAATATCTTAAGAGCAAGATCTGAAATTCCGGTGATCGATTGGTGAATAATAGCTGGATCTGAATTAAGGAGAATCCTGAGCATTATAAGGCAAATCTACTGATAAGACGAGATCTCCTTGGCGCATGATCAGATCTGTGAATCTGACAGTCTGGGATATAGTTGAGGACTGATAAAGTGTCTATACCTGGAGGTCCGCAAGCGAGATACGGCGCAGGTGCGGAGGTGCGCAGTCCAGAAGACAGATCAGGTACAGAGGTGCGCAGTCCAGTGGACAGTGTAGGTGCGAAGGTGCATAGTCCAGTTGTCATCGCAAGTCCGGAGGTGCGCAGAACATAAGACACAGCAGTGCAGAGCTACGCAGAACAGAAGACGCAGCAAGTGCGGAGGTGCGCAGAAGATAAGACAGAGCAGGTGCGGAAGTGCGCAGGCTCGACACAGCAGAAGTGCGGATATTTGCAGGTTTCTATTGGTGAAGTTGCGGACTTTTCTTGAAATATTTTTAGCTATCTTTACTTATTACTACTGAGTTCAGGGTTCTGAATTTGTGTATGGTTGTTGTGTATTGAGAAGTTATTGACTCAATATTTGTACAAGGAAGTTGGGTGATTTCAGATCTATTTGATGTTTGATTGATATTCATGGATCCAGTCTGAAAATTTATGAAACGAGGTCCTTTGAAGAAAAGAGAAGGTTGTAGCCTTCTGCAGGTTGAAGCCTGCGTACTGGTATAAGACTGCACCAGTATAAATTATTGTAAAAAAAGTTTATAATTGAAAGAAGATAGAGACATATTGCAGCAGGTGGTTTTCACCCACATTGGATTTCCACCTTATATCTTGTGTCCTTTGGTGTGACTATTGCTCTATTTTTTTGTTGTTCCTATTTGCAATAGTTCTAATGATCCACATATAAATAATATATTAAATTATAAGGTATAAGCAAGTTTCATCTGCATAAATTGAAAAGAGTTTGATAATACTTATTCACCCCCGCTCTCAGTATTATTTTCAACAATTGGTATCAGAGCAGGTCCTTCAAGAAAATCTTGATTGCTTGAAGGAAGATCTATCACCATGAGAAACTACGAAAAGGAAACATCTATCAGGCCACCGATTTTTTATGGGAGCAACTTCGTCTATTGGAAGGTAAGAATCACTGCCTATCTTCAATCTCTTGGTACAAAAGTATGGGATATTGTGGAAACAGGATACACATTTCCATCAGTAACTCCTACAGACACAGCTGGTAAGAAGCAGTATGAAACAAATGCAAAAGCGATAAATACTCTATTAGGAAGTCTATCTCAATCAGAATTCGTCGAGGTTATGCAGCTCAAAAGCGCAAAGGAAATATGGGACAAGATCGTTCTAAGCTATGAAGGAGATGAGCAGGTAAAACGAGCAAAATTATGAACTCTTAGAATTTAGTATGAAAGTCTCAGAATGCATAATGATGAAAGTCTGGCTAGCTATTTCCTACGTATAGATGAGATTGTAAATTGTATGAAAAACTTGGGTGAAGAAATAAAAGAAGTTGTTGTGGTTGAGAAAGTTCTAAGATCTTTGTCTCCTAAGTTTGATTCAAAAGTTTCTGCCATAGAAGAAAAGGAGAATCTAAAGAATCTTACCATGTCACAATTACACGAAATTCTAACTGCTTACGAAATGAGAAAAGGAGGACCATCAGATAGAAGAGAAGTTGCATTCAAAGCTTCAGGAAAGGGAGATTACTATGAGCCAGGACATATGTCAGAAGAAGAGGAAGAATCAAATTTTGTCAAAAATCTTCAACAGGGAACTGGAAGATTCAGAGGTAAGCTACTTTTCAAATGCTTTGCTTGTGGAAGGGTCGGTCATTATGTTGCAAAATGTCCACATAAAGATAAACTAGACAAAGGTAAGGAACCTGTTAGATGGAACAGAAGACAGAATAAGAAGAGCTATTACACGCATGAAGACAGTGATGGATTGTCAAATAGTGATGAAGATGAACAAGGAAATGATAATAGACTTTTGATGGCTTTTGAAGATGATGATTTCTTGGATGCTATAAATGAAGAAGGTCTTTATGAAGAAATTGCTAAACTTAAAGTTTGTTTAGAGGAAAAGAACATGATTATAGATACTCTAACAGTCTAACTTGCTGAAAAAGATAAACACAATGAAGGGTTAGAATGTGAAATTGTGGGACTTAGAAAAGAAATTGAGAAAACAAAAGCCCTTAATCTCAGATTTGCTAAAGGATTTGAAACTTTAGATGAGATTAGCAAAGTACAACGTTCTCCTCTAATCAAGACAGGTCTCAGATATTCTGAAGAAGCATCTCAAGCCCAGAAGCAAACACAAAAGCCATCCACCTCCAAACGTTATCTTGAAGCAGCAAGGAGAAAGGAACAAGTTGACAATCAAAAGCATAATGCAGATCACCAGGTAAATCAGGGACAATTTGCTTCAAGAATGATCAAAGATTATCAAGTAAATCAGGGGCAATCTACTTCAAGGATGAACAGAAGCCTCAACCAACCACAGGTAAATCGTTCTCAATTTAGCTCAAGAATGGATGGAAACTACAATCATATGGTTGGTAGATTTGATAATCGTAGGATTTTCTTCAATGGCCAATGTTTCTCTTGTCATAAATTTGGTCATAAAGCTGCTCAATGTGTTTCCTATAAGACCATCATGATTAGGGAAGCTCAAAAACAAAGGAGTATAATAGGAATCATGAAAAGAACCTACAATAACTTCTCTGCTCTTGAAAATGAAATAGAATGTACTATCTGCAACAATTTCGGTCATGAAGATTTTGAATGCAGAAGCAGGTTTCGGCAAACAATTCAGAAGGAGCAGTCTTCATTGAGTTCCAAAACATGGAGAAAGAAAGAACCACAACCAGAAAGTTGTGGGATAGCCTTATATGTGGAAGGACAGGAAAACCAATGATACATTGACAACGAATGCTCGAAACATATGAAAGGTAATAAAGAAAAACTTCAGTCATATACTGCCTTAGAAAAGGAAAAGAAGGTCTCTTTTGGAAATCACACCCCTGCATTCATAAAAGGTAAAGGTTCTGTTCAATTAAAAGAGAAGGTCAAAGCTGGAAATGTCATGTATGTTGATGGATTAAAGCATGATCTATTGAGTGTCAGTCAGATGTGTGATCAAGGAACTGAGGTAATATTTCAATCAAATGGATGTATTGTTCGTGAGGTTGATACAAGAAAAACAGTGATCAGAGGCATAAGAACTCCAAATAACTTATACGTACTCAAGGGAGAACATCAACAATGCTACTTAAGTAAGAATGATGAACACTGGCTATGGCACAGAAGACTGGGACATCTTAGCTTCTCTCAGATTAGGAAAGCATGCAGATATCAGGCAGTTCGTGATCTTCCTGACATCAGAATTCCAGACAACACAATATGAAAATCATATCAAATTGGTAAGCAAACCAGAACTAATTTCCTTAAGAAATAAGGATCAGCTAGCAGGCCACTTGAACTTGTCCACACTGATATATGTGGTCCAACTAGGAAGAGATCACCTCGAGGAGAAGAGTATTTCATATTGTTCATTGACGATTTTTCAAGGATGTGTTGGATAAGACTCATGAAGTATAAAGATGAAGCTTTCGAAAAGTTCAAGTCATTCAAAGCTTTGGTCGAAAACCAATCAGATCGCAGCATCAAATGCCTCAGATCTGATCGAGGAGGGGAATTTACCTCAGATGAATTTTTCGATTTTTGTGAAGAACATGGAATAAGAAGGGAATTCTCTGCTGCAAGGACTCCTCAACAAAATGGAGTAGTGGAAAGGATGAACATAACAATTCAACAAATGGCCCGTGCTATGCTTGATGAGTCTGGAACTCCCGCAACCTTTTGGGGTGAAGCCGCATTTGCCGCTGTTACTATTCTCAACAAGATAAACGTCCGAGTAAACAGCACTCAGACTCCTCGTGAACTTTGGTATGGTAAGACTCCCACGGTAAAATACTTCAAAATCTTTGGAAGAAAATGCTACATTAAAAGGACTGATGAAAATCTTGGCAAGTTTGAACCTAGAGCAGTTGAAGGCATTCTACTTGGCTACTATCCCCACAACAAATCTTACAAATGTTACAACAAAAGACTTGGTAAAATTGTTGAAAGCATTAATGTAGTGGTTGATGAAGAAAGAAACCCTCCCGGGCAGATAAACTCTGAAGATCTCGAATAATATTACCCGTCAACATCAAATCAAATTCATGACAAAGAAGAAACCCATGAGTCACCAGAAGAACAGATAAGGATAGAAGAAAAGACTCCATCTAGATACGTTCAAAAGAATGATCCAGAATCTCAAATTTTGGGGCAGAAAGAGGTAGGTGTGCAAACAAGAAGAACCATTTCAGAAGCTTCAAGCTATCTAGCACTCCTCTCCTCCACTGAACCACAAAATGTAAGAGAGGCTTGCAAAGATGAATGTTGGGTCAAGGCCATGGAGGAAGAACTCGAGCAAATTGAAAAGAATAACACTTGGGAGTTGGTTCCGAGACCAAAAGACAAGAATTTCATAGGGGCAAAATGGATTTTCAAAAATAAGCTGAATGAAAATGGGGATGTGGTTAGAAACAAGGCAAGACTTGTTTGTAAGGGATATGCGCAACAAGAAGGCATAGACTTTGAGGAAACTTTTGCTCCAGTTGCTAGAATTGAGGCTATAAGAATGTTCCTTGCTCTCTCTAGCTTTCAGAAGTTCAAAGTATTTTAGATGGACGTAAAATCTGCATTTCTAAATGGAGACTTGAATGAAGAAGTGTACATTGAGCAACCAGATGGGTTTATCCTTGCAAATGATCCAAATCTTGTATGCAGAATCAAAAAGGCTCTCTATGGCCTTAAACAGGCTCCAAGGGCGTGGTATTATCTGTTGGATAAGTACCTCCATCAACAAGGTTTTATAAAAGGATCAACTGATAGCAATCTGTATATAAACGTTGACAATAATAAGCTGTTAATACTTGTGGTGTATGTTGATGATATCATCTTTGGTAGCAATGAAGAAGACATGAGTCAAAACTTTGCCTTGGTGATGCAGAAAGAGTTTAAAATGTCCATGCTTGGTGAGCTCACATACTTTCTTGGTCTACAAGTTTAACAAAACAAAGACAACATTTTTCTATCTCAAAACAAATATCTCAAGCAGATCTTGAAGAAATATGGGATGGAGGATTTGAAACCAGTATGTACCCCTATGGTGACAGGTTGCAGCCTCAGCACAAATGATGAATCGGCAGCAGTACATCAACCAACCTATAGATCCATGATTGGTAGCTTGCTTTATCTAACAAGTACCCGACTAGATATTGTGCATGCAGTGGGAATAGTTGGAAGGTTTCAAGCAAATCCAAAGGAAACTCAACTTCAGGCAGTTAAAATAATTTTCAAGTATCTACAAGGAACTCAAAACTATGGCTTATGGTATCCTAGAGGTACAGATCTCACACTTCATGCATACACAGATGCAGATTGGGCAACAAGCGTGGATGATAGGAAAAGCACTAGTGGTGGTGCATTCTTCATGGGTCCTAGATTAGTATCATGGTTCAGCAAGAAACAAAGCTCTATTGCATTATCTACAGCTGAAGCAAAATATGTAGTTGTTGCATCTTGCTGCACACAACTCCTTTGAATGATGCAAACATTACAAGATCTTCAAATCACTTGTACTCCACCTATCTCCATTTTTTGTGATAATACAAGTGCAATCAATATTTCAAAGAATCTTGTCATGCATTCAAAGACCAAGCACATCCCGATCAAGTATCATTTTCTCCGAGAACAAGTACTTGATCAAAAGGTCAAATTGGAGTATGTTCCCTCTAAGGAACAAGTCGCTGATATCCTCACCAAACCACTGCCCAAGGAGACCTTTGAATACCTCAGATAGAAGATGGGGGTAGTTAATGCATCATCTTGCTGTTGAATCTTGTCTGGTTCAAAGACTGTTGTATGCAAGTTTCATATGGGGTGTATGCGTACATACGCTGGTTTATGTGGGTCTGTCAGAGACCTTCTAGCACAGGTTCAGGGGGAGCATATATTCTTCTAATAATGCATTGTTGGCATTATCATAGAAGATATTGGTTCAATTATGTTGGATTTAAGGAGGAGCCAGTGCAGAAGGAGAACATGGATTCTGATCTGAATAATGATGCTGATGTTTTTGTCTCTATGTCTTATATTTCTTTTGTCAAGGTCATGTAACGGCCTATTTTGGTTGCCCCACTATGCCTGGGATGGATAATGTAGTGTGCTCATTATATCATGTATCCCCACTTGGTTGGGAGTTGTATGTATGAGTCTTTGGTGATAGAGAGGTCAGTTATGATTTCTTCTGTAGAACATCTTCTTTCAGATCTTGCCTATTTGGAAGGGGGAGCTTTGATAGCACAGAAGAACAGAGATTTCAGCATGCATTCAGGGGGAGCATAACCCTTTGCCCTTGATGACAAAGGGGGAGGAAAGATCTTTAGTGACTTTGGGTTGCCATCAAGTCCAAAGGGGGAGATTTTTGGCATTATGGCACTGGTTTGGCTCGATGACATAAGTGTTGTCCTTGATGGCAATTCACTCAAGTAGCAGATCACAAGTTCAGGCTCACAGAATGGCAAAAAATGGCAGGTGCGCAGGTTCCTGATCTCAAAGATGCAGTCATCAACAGGTTCCGCAGATGCGCCGTTTGGAAGTTGCGGACAGGTTCGCAAGTGTATTGTTCAAAATATGCGGACCCCCAGTTCACACACTTTCATGTAGAGAAAAGCACACGCACGTGGGAAATATTACGGGTGGTCCATGGTATTTAGTCCGACGCTTTTGAACCTATGGTTTGGTTCGTGGCTTTTCCATCTAAAGTTTTGAACCCTAGTTTGGATCCCTTGTATTAGGTTTCTATGGTTTTGGTCCATGGTTTGTGTAAGGGTTTGTGTATAAGAAGGAAAGGAGATTATTTGGCTGGGCACTCATGTGTTGAATATCTTAAGAGCAAGATCTGAAATTCTGGTGATCGATTGGTGAATAATAGCTGGATCTGAATTAAGGAGAATCCTGAGCATTATAAGGCGAATCTACTGATAAGACGAGATCTCCTTGGCGCATGATCAGATCTATGAATCTAACGGTCTGGGATATAGTTGAGGACTGATAAAGTGTCTATACCCAGAGGTCCGCAGGCAAGATACGGCGCAGGTGCGGAGGTGTGCATTCCAGTTGACAGTGCAGGTGCGGAGGTGTGCAGTCCAGTTGACAACGCAGGTGCGCAAAACATAAGACACAACAGTGTGAAGGTGCACAAAATAGAAGACACAGCAATTGCGGAGGTGCGTAGAAGATAAGATAGAGCAGGTGTGAAAGTGCACAGGCTCAACACAGCAGAAGTGCGGATATCTGCAGGTTTCTATTGGTGAAGTTGCAGACTTTTCTTGAAATATTTTTAGCTGTCTTTACTTATTACTGCTGAGTTCAAGGTTCTGAATTTGTGTATGGTTGATGTGTATTGAGAAGTTATTGACTCAATATTTGTACAAGGAAGTTGGGTGATTTCAGATCTATTTGATGTTTGATTGATATTCATGGATCCAGTATGAAACTTTATGAAACGAGGTCCTTCGAAGAAAATAGAAGGTTGTAGCCTTCTGCAGGTTGAAGCCTGCGTGCTGGTATAAGACTACACCAGTACAAAATTATTGTAAAAAAAGTTTCTAATTGAAAGAAGATAGAGACATATTGCAGCAGGTGGTTTTCACCCACATTGGGTTTCCACCTTATATCTTGTGTCCTTTGGTGTGACTGTTGCTCTATTTTTTTGTTGTTCCTGTTTGCAATAGTTCTAATGATCCACATCTGAAGAATATATTAAATTATAAGGTATAAGAAAGTTTCATCTACATAAATTGAAAAGAGTTTGATAATACTGATTCACCCCCCCTCTTAGTATTATTTTCAACAAACTCCTCTGTATGGGGATTGGGAAAAGTTATAAACAATCAAGTCAAAGTTCTTGCTTTGTTTCAAGGTTTTAGGATTGTTAATGATAAAAAACATAGGAGGTTAACTGTAATTGGATATAAATTTGATAAAAATCATAATGCATTATCAATAATATTTCACAGGATAAATAAAGAAGTGGCAAGGTTTAATGAGGTAGAATTGTTTTACATCTTTAAACATACACTAATTCCCCCCTCTAACCACAAGGTAATATATTTAAGGGATACTATATGCATGATGAGCACATGGCACATCAAATTTCATGTCAAGATACATTGAGCACATGGCACATCAAATTTCATGTCAAGATACATGTTGACGATGTTGGACCCACCAACATGTCAGGGGATCTCCCTAGTAAGAATTCCCAACTATACCTTAGACATTTTGAGGTAGGAGTCCCAACAGTGGGTAGTAAAACAACTCCTTGACTATGACAGTGCGCAGAGGTAAGTGTGATATCTTTGTCGGAAGCAACTATGTGACCTTACAGTGAGTCAAGTGAGATGCATGGGGGTTCTAACACATGAAGGGGAAAAACAAGTGTCTCTTAGAAGCCTGTAATAGTATGTAGCCTGAAAGGAACACAAGAGTTGAATGACATAACGAGATGGAAAGTAGAATAGTCCACAGTCCAAAGTGATGGATTAAATCAACAACAAGATTCATACAATTATATACAAAATACTTCATACATGAATGTGTAAGTTAAATAACATACATTTCTAAAGCAACCAAAATAGTCCAACTACAATAACAACATATTCATGAAAGCGTGTTGGCTCTATTATATATATATATATATATATATATATATATATATATATATATATATATATATATAATTATAAAGTGAAAGTTCCATCCATACATACACCATTGATGGCCACTAGCCCCAATAGTGGAACATTATAGTCAACACCGCTTGTGCCTCCAAAGAGATGTACTCACTCTGCACTATGGAGAAGCCAAGACTCATCACAATACTCTCCAATCCTTTTCTAAGCGATGCCTAGCCAAAATCTTGGCTCCAAAAATCCTATTCTATGAGGTATGAGGTTCTATATATAACAAGGGGTGGGGTGACCCTTGACATTCCCCTTTGACTCTTGGACTACCCTCATGACTCTTCAACTTCATTACATATAACTCTTTAAATTACATATGACTGTTTTCATTCCACTAATGACACTTGGAATTTCACTTTACAACATATTTACAATAATGATACAATTTCCACTTATACAAGACAACACTAAGACTCAGACGGTTGTGGTAAGACCAACTAGATAACATCCTACTAGTGATATTTGGTGACGAATTGATGCCAAGCTTGGTAGTACACAATGGTGTCCGTGTACTGTTTGGTGACATCTTTCTTGAAACAAAGTCTTTCCTCTATCACTTCTGAGTATACTGATATGGAACCTTTGTCCAACTCGTCCTATAACATGCACGACATATTCCTGAGTGTTGTCGGACTGGTGACATACCTTTACATGTTATCTGCACTGGTCTGCAAGTCTTCGCTAGCCGTCGTGCACACCAACTGCTCAAAGTACATGTCAATCTCAAATCATACTTGTTTCTTCTCTCTGGCCTCAGTGAGTGTTATGATGGATGGGATCATGTGCATCCACAAAATGACATCCAAATGCATGAACAACTGTGCATATGAAGCCTCAACACTGGTGATGAGAAGAAGGAGTTCCTCATAGTTCTGGATCTGACTCTGAATGCATGCTTTGTCCAACTCTGCCTGTGGCATCACCATCTTGCGCAAGTAAAGTGGGGTTCTCTTGTACCTCATTTTCCATGTATGTACGTGATCAACAGTGGCATGTATGTCTGTGAGCGTGCACACAATATTGATGAATCATTGTTGAAAGCCATGTAAATGGACAAATTCCTTGTGCACAGTGACAAGCCTATCATATAGTATCCGCATGATTGTCTCAAGAACCAGTACTTTAGCTAGTATCACTTTCTTCATTTCTTCTCTGGTGGATCTTGTTGATTGCTCTTCCCTCCACTTGGCCACTTGCAAGTCCTTTAGCCATGCACTCATTTTCTTCTATCAAGAGCTTGTTGCTTCAGCATAAGCCTTCGTAGTATCAGCCAAGGAAGTTGGATGTCTTCGTACATCAGACAAAATCACCCATTATTCAAAGTGCACAAGAGAAATATGATCATCTGGGGTGTGCGCTCTACGCACCTATACAAACCTATATTGTGACTCATCAAAGGATATGTTTTACACATTTGTTCCTGAATCATCCTCAAGGAGAACAGTCTCTCTTTGTTCACTTGGGACTTGCTTTACTATCAGAGCTGATGAAGCCTATGGAGTGACCTTGGTTGCTTCTAGCATGAGGTCTGTGTCCTGATCCTGTTCTGGTTGTATCATATTTTTGTCCATCTGTTCATCTTGCTGATAAAGTTCTTGCTTCTGCATCCACTCACAATTTTCATCATCTTTTGCTGGTGGACCTGAGTCTTCAACCTATATCGACGCAATTTTCTCTATCTATGCACCTTGCACTTCCTCCTGTTCTTGTTCTTGTTCTTGCTGTGTTTCCTTCTCTCTTATGCACCATTCATGTTCTTCTTTGATCCTTTTCTCTATTTCTTGCAACTTTCTCTCTGCTTCTTCCAGTCTTTGCTTCTCCCTCTTTCTTTCCACTACTCTCCTTTCACGCACATCTTCACCTCAATCTCCAAAGCTACTTTCTCCACTAGTGGATCTTCCTTAAACGTGTAGCTTTGCTATGCCTCTGTGCTCTCAGCAATATTCCTCTGGCCTTTGTCTTGTGCAGGTCTACTGCTCACTGTTGTTGTTATTGCTATTCCCTATGGTCCTTGGAGATAGAGAGACACTCATGAAAAGAAAATGTCAGCTGAAAAACATAAAGCAACTCAAGGATCGGTCATGCAACAAACTCGGTGACTGTTGGGCAAGATTGTGTAGTTATGACTTTGAGAGGTGGGGAGACTGTCACATGGAACTACGCATTGCGCAGTCTCAGCTATCAGTGAGAAGGTTGCCTACTGAAACTATGTATAGCACATTCTAGCTTGGTTCGCCGAGGACTAGAACTGCAGAATGCGCAGTTCAGTCCGGCTTGATTGTTGGCTGGGACTGCATATTGTCAAATCCTAGGGAAAGACTAGGAAATGTCTCCTAGAACAGCATAGAGAATAGCCAGGAAGTGTGTGACAGGCAACTTTTGCACAATTCCTAGAGCCAAGAAAGAGCCTTGAGTCTTAGGAATTCGCAGTGTATGCCGAGCAAGGAAAGGTCTAGGCCAAGGCAGCCTAGATTTGCCCAAGGAAAACTTGAAAACAAGTAGGATTGAATGTATGTGCAAAGATGGTGCAGATCTGAGTGAATGGACATGCATGCAATCATATCAATTACAAGAATGAGTTAAATATAAGAACAACAAAGCTCAAGAAGCGAGTTGATGGAACGACAACCGTTAGTGCAAAAACAATGTCATGCATGCGACATTAGGGAAATGCAATGCAAAACTTGAAACAACACTTCTACAAGTTAAAATACATTAAAGCACCAGCGTTCATTCAATAAAACAAGGAAAACAACACTCACACAAGTCAAGGAAATAAAAGCGACATAAAAAGTAGCAAAAGACATGAAAAGCAAAACTTACCCGGAAAAGTCGTGAAGATCGTGCTGAAGATTCCTAGATGCCTCGGGAATTCCAGAGCTCCAAGATCGAATGTGAAGAATGAGCTATGGGGTGCCCATTGAATAGATTTGGTAGATGTAGGGGTTATGATGTGCATTCCAAAAATCTAGGAAAAAACGACACTTGGTGGAAAGGTTCTAAAATCAACTGGAGTGAAACTCCCACTTGCTAAAAGAGATCCCTATTTTCTAGGGATTCTTTTTCACTTTTTCTTTTCTTTTTTGCTTTCTCGAGAAAGTTTTCCATGCATGCAAGGAGGAATTGTGCAGTTATGGAGGGAACCAAACAACCTGCCAGCACATGCAGCAGGTAGCAACCGAAAGGATGCTTTTGTACAATTCTTGGGTTGAGTGGATCTAGATACCTCTCATGCTCTACGCAACTAGAACTGTGCAGTTCTCAAGCTGAAGCCCACTGCCGAGATGATCTACACAATTATGGAGATCAAGGTTGACTGCCTACTCTGTGCATTTTCTGAAAGCAAGGTTGACTGCCCACTCTGTACAATTTCTGAGAGCAAGGTTGAATGTCTGCTTTGTGCAGTTTCTGAGAGAAAGGTTGACTACCTACTCTACATAGTTTCATAGGGAAATGAAAATTTTTGGGTTTCTCTGTGCAATTCCTGAGAGCAAGGCAAGTTTCCCACTAGGACTACATAGTTTTCCAAGACAGCGCAAGAATCATATGTGAACCAAGTCACTGGGTCATATTGTGGTTAGTTGGCAAAACAAGTAAGAAGACACAAGATGTAAAGTGAAAGATAAATTCAAATGAAACAAAAGTACTTGAGCAACGCAAGACATGTTGCTAAAATTTTGAGGAGGGAGGCTCCAAAACAAAGCGAAGGAAAAATTTTGGAGGGTGGTTGTAGCCGCTACAACAATACATCAAGTTGAAGTGTTGGGGTATGCATAGAAGCATTTTCACACAAGAATCATTGAATGAGGTGATTTAGTCAACCACCTTATCTCATAAAAAATAATGTATGTGGGATTGTGGTCTGTGGTAAATCAATTTTAAATTGTTTTTCTCCATAAGTTAACTCTTTATATGTAATTTGCAGATTTAGCTTAGAACTCTGGCGCCTACTTTTAAAGATAAATTCCTTGAGGTTTTGGTTAGTTTTCACTATCAAATTTGTGAGTCTAGGAAAATTATATGTATGAAATGGTTCTAGTGTTCATCACATTGTAGTTAGAATTTGGTTAGTGTTGAGACTTTTTAGATATCACTAGTGGATGAGGTGGTAGTCTGGTGGATCTGCTACTATCAATTAATTGGATTAACTTTTTCTAGTGTGTAGCTTGTGCACTTGATGGA
This sequence comes from Pinus taeda, assembly GCA_000404065.3. Taxonomy (NCBI): domain Eukaryota; kingdom Viridiplantae; phylum Streptophyta; class Pinopsida; order Pinales; family Pinaceae; genus Pinus; species Pinus taeda. The sequence continues at coordinate 28,009 of APFE030563574.1, forward strand.
TTTGAATAAGTGTGCAACCCTATGCTTTTGATTATAGTGAAATTGGTGATAGTTTGTTAAGTTGGAGAGTTTTGCAGAAAGAGATAAGTAAATTTCTTGAGAAATATTTCAAATAAAGCCCTTGCGTAAAAGATAATTGTTTGTGATATTTGAGAATGATTTGTTATTCATGCTATTTATTGAGGAAATATTGCATAAGCCTCTGATGTTTGAAATGCTAGAAAAAGATTTTGTATTGCATACATAATAACTAATGAGTTAGCTATCTTTTGGAAAAATAATAATTAGTGTATTAAATTCCATGGAAACTAAATATATGTTTGTATGCAAGGAAAATATTGCATGTGTGTGTGTGTGTGTGTGTGTGTGTGTGTGTGTGTGTGTGTGTGTGTGTTTAGAACTCTTAAAAAAAGAACTTGTATTAGAGAACTTGTATTATTGTATTATAGAACTTGTAATCACATCCTCCATTGTGTTAAGATTCCTTTTGGAAGATTCTGTAGAGAAACATATGCACTTGAATGCATGGAAAAGTATAGTTTTGGGTATTAGATTTCCTGAGGAAAGAAAGGTGTAATCACATAAAATTTATTGTGTTCGTCTTATTTTGTGAAAAATAGTATTCATTTGCACACATAAGGGGATTAGCTATGGTATTAGCTTTCTTTTGGGAGAATATTATGTATAGTTATTGGGTTAGATCTTTAGTAAGAGGAAAATATCAGTTTGCAGGCTTGAAAGAATGGATGTTATGCATTTGATCCCTTGGAAAGGAAATGTATTTTTCCATGCAACATTTAGTTAGCTTCCTTTCGAAGGAAATATATGCTTCACATTCAAGAGTAATATCTATCATGTTATTTTCTGTTGAGGAGAACAAGTAGTTGCATGCAAGAAAGTAAAACAATTATGTTACCTTTGTTTGAAATAGAGCTTGTATTTTCATGTATAATAGTCATTGTGAGTAGATCTCCTATGGAAAATATGTTTTTCGGAAATAATATATATTCAAATGCATAAGAATAAAATATATTGTGTTAATTATTTTGGAAAACAAAGCATAATAGTATACACAAAGATAATAGTTTGAGGGGTTATTTATTTTTAAAAAAAGTTATACAATGATATGTACAAGATCATAGCTTATCCACTAGTATCGTAAAAATAATATGAACAATTGTAGTGGGTTTTCATTGGAAAAGGATGTGGACTTATATGCGAGGGGAATAATTGTTAATGTGGTACTTATCTATAGACATGCTTTGAAAGTTAGTAATTTAATTTGTGCGTGTGTAGTAATGTTTAAAGGGCATGTCATGATATTTTGTTTATGTCTTATGAATACACATGAATAGATGTTAAATCATCATTAATAAATATTTTTTTATTGGTCTTATCACTATTTGATTTAATCGTGATATCAAAGTTTGCTAATAGTACCAGTTGCAGGAAAAATTTGTGACATATGTGAAAGTTAGATTGTGCTAACATTCTTAAGAACTGGTGATCCATGCAAATTGTGCTATCATGACTATCTTAGTAGCCTCTAGCTGGTTATATTGTGTTTAAGATAATATTTTGTTGTAAGATTTGATGGAAATTGTTAAGGGATGTGTTCCCTTACAAGCCTTTGAGTGAGAAATGAACACCTTTCTGAGCGTTTAATAATAAAATTCAACATTTGTTGGTTTTCACCCTACGTGGGTTTCTAGGGTATTATAGTGTGCAATGTGTGAATGCTCATTGTGGAATTCTTATGATGTTTATTCCTTGCGTGACGTAACATTTACATTATTGAGTACGTGATTATTTGGCTTGATTAAATGAATCATGAAAGTGATGCAAGGATTACATCAAAAAGTTTATGAATGTATGCTACAACAATGATTATTATGTTGTGTGATTTACTATTCAATTCCTAAAGTTTGTTGTATGTAATGATGATGATGATATCTAAAATATTTTTCCTCGATTAGAAAATTTTAAGTGATGTATTTAAGTTCATGTTAGTTTACATTATCTTCACGTCCTTTACACCAAAATTATCAATACACATTATAAGCCCCTTATACTTAACATTATTATTTCAATGTATACCATAACTAGTTGTAGTGATCATGACTTTCACAACTCTTTGAATAATCCAAATCACATACAATGATCAAGTTCGATGCATTGTATACATTAACTAGTTGTAGTGATCATGACTCTCACAACTCTTTGAATAATCCAAATCACATACAATGATCAAATTTGATGCATTGTATGTATACTACCTAAGTAACTATTGTATGCATTGTATGTATTCTTGTAATTAGTTATTATATTTTTTAAACACATTGGTTCTTTATATTCTACATGCACATTTTCCATGTGACTATTATGTACCTTTATAACTCACCTAAATATCCATTTTTAAATTGCTTCCACACTTCCTTAATGAATAAGAATATAAATAATTACCTCAAAAACATGTGCCAATATGAGAAATGATTATGGTTTCAGTCTTGCTTGACATTAGATGCATTATAAGTTGGGTTAGACTCCCATGGCTTTTATTTATGATTAGAGTATTATGGGTATCTTTCAACTTGAGGAATCTCTAAAGATAGAATTATCTTGTTATATTTTCTAAATAGGAAGTTTTGGCATAAGATACTTAAACATGGCATTTCATATCAAAGAAGTTGTTTGGGATCTCCTTAAATTGCAAATGAATGCTCTCTCCCTCTACAACTAGTTAAAATAAAAAGAAAACAAAATCAAATTTTGCATTGTTTATTGTTGAATACATATATGTTTGGAGGATCATTTCAAATTGGGATATGTGGATTTAACTAATAAAGTTTGTTTATGGGAAGGACCATAATTTGGGGGATAAGAAAAATGATGGAAAAAAAAAGTCAAGAAGATTGTAGAGGGCTAGGAACCATGCCAATTCAAGTTCATAGAAATGTATATAGTTGTTAAATGAAGGTATTATGTACTAGGAGATGTGAAACTTAAAAGTGTTATGGTTTCACCACAACTACAAACCCTTTTAAATCAATTCAACTTGCTTCACATGGAGGGCTCTTTCAACTTGTATTCAATAAAAAACATAATTGAATTAGACTCTAGACAATTTAGTTAATTGAAGTTTTAAAAAGAAAATGGAATTTACAATATCTACATAAAGATTTCACAAGTACCTCTAGTGCTAGCTGAATAGTGTTGTTTATTTGGGGGTTTAGAATTTTTACAATTTATGTAACTTAAGCATTGTTCTCTAAGATTGTATTAGTGCAATGTGTTGTATGGAAAGATTTTGGGAGTACTTCTCTGTTGGTTTGGTATTAACTTAAAATTTTATACTCTAACCAAATGTTCAACAATTGAATATGTTTCGTATTTTGTAACTCTATAATCCATTTTCAATTAGCATGCATGGAAATTCAAAACAATATTACTCGGATTCCATAATACATCACCCCAATAACCTAAGGGTGGAACTAGAGTACATCTTTGTTACAATTAAGCAAATATCCAATATGTGTTTTATTATATTGATAGCGTTCATAAACAAGGTAAAAAATACATTATTATTTTTTTTCATACAAGCTAACTATTATATTATGTGTCTAATTTTTTTTTCACATAGGAAAATCTGGGCAAATCAACCCCAAAGAGAATCAAATCTCGTCGACCAAACTATTAGGGCCTAAATCCAAGGGCGTCGAGGAGAATTGACCCTATGACCTCCTCATTGGTGAGGCACTTAACAACAAGGACTCGACCGGTTGAGCTAACCCTTGGAGCTATATTATGTGTCTAATGTATATGCAAATTATGCAATAAAATGCGAAAGCCAAAGAACACTTCCATCTTTTTTCAACCTATTATGAGATGTGGTATATATAATTGTCTATTTATAAATTCTTACACTTTGAAACCTTGAATTATTCTCAATACTAAAGAGATGCTAGCAATTTCATAAAGAATTTATTTAGTTATGGAAGAAGTTGCATATGTTGAATTTCCACAACCTTGGGTCTAGGTTAGAGTCTTAAAATCAATGACCCTAGCAAACCAAGAATCTCAACCATAAACTACTTTGCACAGCGGAAATATAAAGCAGTAAATCACATATGCACAATATACATAGTTTTAAACAAAATCTTACAATGACGTACAATCACCCATCTTCGTTATATTAAACCAAATTTGAATAATACAACAGTCTATGGTATACAAGATACAATGACAAACATCATTGCAACTTCTATTTCATATCTTGTCTTGTCAGTCCTTCTCTCTCGTGCTTCTCACTAGTAGCGCCTTAGTCCATGAAGGCTACTACACATCGAGACTCCAAGGTAATTGCCTCCTATAACTACTGCAAGTCATGTCTGCTACAATGAACACGGGCTCATCAAATTTCTCTCTAGGTAGGCCTAACTCCTGAGCTTCAATCTGTCTTCTAGTAGCCTCTTTTGTCCATCAAAGAGCTACACATAAGGCTTCAATTATTTACCCAATCACGCATCAACAATGTCATTCTTGTCTGCTGCTCTAGGGCTACTTTGGGTAGCCAACACGCTACCCTCCAATCAACTCTAAGGAACCCAATAAATCACTAATGAATCTGCTCTTAATATGACACTTCACCACCTCTTAATGTCATATACATGGCATCAACAGGCTGTAATAAACATGATCCAATCTAGTCACAAACTTTACCCAATACACATCTCCAAACATTGTTGTTTGACCTTGTTTCACTGCTGCACCACTGGTTAGGGCACACCACGCTGCCCTCCATCAACACACAGTTAGCTATACAAGCCTCTAAAGGTTGCAGTTCACCCTAAAAGAAGCCTCCTTGTGCCACGTTGTCCTTTTCTTGCCCTATCCACCTAGACGCGGCCCTTAAGGGCCTCCAACTGCTAGCTATGGCCTGCGGCCTAGCCCAATAGTTGATTGAAGCTTCGGTCCTCCTCAAATATTGCCACAACTACCTTCCTAACAGCAGTCCCTTTCTCCTTTAGACTACGACCTTCTTTGTCCAACAACTCGCATTAAAACATCCCTTAAACATGCCCTTAGACAACCTCTAATCCACCTTGATGTCACTTATAGCAGCTCGATCTCCCCATAGTTGTACCTCGGCCTCCTCACAATGTCTTCTAACTCCTTTGTTGCGGCTAAGCCTCACAAAACATTAGAGCTCCTTTTGGTGTGTATTGCCCACTCTTGGATGCTCAAATGACTCCAAATCACCCTTAATTTATAGACATATAAGGGGCTCCATGAATTTTGAAGAGACACATCTATTGGATTGTTTTTATACCAAGCCTACATGACTTGGTAACCAATAATTACTTAATCAACTGCAGAAATTCATTTCTCTCTAAGGACAACTCTAATTTGGACGATTCTCGATATGTTGGAATCGTATCGTCGAACACTATCATCCTCATCCATCACATGTTGTATCTCCATCACAGTTTTTTCTCAAATCACGATGGGTGCAAAACCCCACACTTGGGTTCCAAGCCCACAAGCTTCCCTTGCGGTGCCTTTCCCTCCAAACCCTGAACCCTGGGGCTTGGAGTACCTCCCAAGCTATACAAATCAACAACATACCCATAAACATAACTTCATTCTAAACCTCTCATCTCACAACCTTGTTATTCGAGTGGATTGGAAGAAGCACAAAAGAGAACTCAAATCAAATCTCATCTAGTGTGGGGCATTACTCACTTCATTTCAACCTAAAATGATAAAAGAGACTAGTCTCCCCATATTCTCTTGTAAGCCTTTGACAAAAGTATATATATATTATATATATATATATATATATATATATATATATAGTCTCTCATATTTAAAACTGTAGTTTTTAACCCCGTACAAAAATTACCTACATACGAATTCTAAAACACAAAAAAATAAACAATGCGAGAGCATAACACATAAAACACATATACACAAAGATTTTCCCCTGGATCCCAAAACCAGGACTACCAACTTGAATTTTCATTATTTTCCTTTCAATGTTACAATACATATTTATACATGCCGAAGCATGCAATACCATGCACCAAAAACCATCACGTCCAAAACCACGCACCGAAAGCCATCATGTCCAAAACCATGGACCAAAAACCATCACGTCCAAAACCATGTGCCAAAAACATGAACAAAACCATAGGTAGGTTTGCGCAACCTAACATAGGGTCTCAAACCAAAAAAATTTGGGGCGTTGCCTCGGACCCCATAGAGTGGGGTTACCTGCACGCCTCAAACCCCTTGTAACGCCCCCCCCCCCCCCCCCCCACTATGCAATTGGCGCAACAAAGGGGGGGCTCCACCCCCATTCTAACCCACTAGTTAACTACGTGGGCTAGTCGTGGAAAGAATATAACACAACCCAACATTCTCGCACTCGTTGTTTTCTTTCCACGGGGGGCCACAAGAGAGCTTAGTCATTTCTCCAGCCCTGCAACGCCCATCGTTTCTCTACACCAAGAAAACTTCTCAGAGCTCACAGATTTTGTCAATGCATCTGCAGTATTCTTCAAAATGTCGACCTTTACCAACAACACCTTTTTGTTTTCTGTCATATCCCTCACAAAGTGATACTGAACATCAATGTGCTTTGTCTTTGAATGATATGCAGAGTTCTTTGCCAAGAAAATTGCACTTTGGCTATCACAATCTATCCTTATAAGTCCCTGTACTAACCCCATATTTGAACACAATCTCTGCAACCAAACTGCTTCCTTGCTTGCATGAGTGGCTGCCATGTATTCTGCCTCTGT
>APFE030563574.1:35007-124625 GCA_000404065.3 Pinus taeda
TCATTTCCAACCAGCAACATATCATCCACATACAAGACCAAATAAATAACACAATCACCAATTAATTTAAAATACACACAGTGATCTGCTTTGCTTCTGGTGAAGCCAAGTCCCTATATAAATGTATGAAATTTCTGATACAACATCCTTGGTGACTATTTTAACTCATACAGAGATTTCTTTAACTTGCATACTAGTTCTTTCTTACCCTTCACTGCAAAGCCTTCAGGTTGCTTCATGTAGATCTCTTCTTCCAAATCCTCGTGAAAAAGTGTTGTCTTCACATCCATCTGTTCTACCTCAAAATCAAAAGCAGCAGCAATAGATAAAATTAATCTAATACAAGTTACCTTGGCAACATTAGAAAAAATATCACCAAAATCAATTCTCGACACCTAGGAATAACCTTTTGCTACCAACCGGGCTTTGTATTTCTCCATCTTTCCTTCTGCATTTGTCTTCTTCTTGAACACCCATTTGCTGACAATGGGTTTCCTTCCAGCGGGCAACTCTACCAAATCCCAAGCCTCATTTTTGTGCAAAGATGTCATTTCATCAATCATGGCCTCTTTCCAGAGTTTTCCATCCTCTGAATCTACTGCTTCCTTCACAGTTTTGGGATCATCATCAGTAATAGATAATAAAAAAAATTGAACCGAAAGCAAATGGACTATACCTTTCTAGTTGCCTTCTTTCTCAAATTGATCTTCTCACATCCAGAGTTTGTGGCTCTTCATCTTCTGATTCCTCCTCTGCTGTAAATTCTAATTCTTCCTCCTTTAGGTCAAACTCTATCTTCTCAGGTTCTTTTGGTTGGACTTCATGTTTAATAACATCTTTCACCTCTTTGAACACCACATCTCGGTTGTACACAACCTTCCTTGTTACTGGGTTCCAAAGCTTATAACCATTTAGACCATCCTTATACCCAATAAAGATGCACTTTTCAGATTTACTATCCAACTTGGCTCATTTCTCCTTTGAACATGTACATATGCATCACATCCAAATACCCTCAGATGTGAAAGAGACGTTTTTTATCAGTCCATACCTCTTGTGGAATCATTTCCTCCAACGCTAATGAAAGTGATCTGTTGACCAATTAACATGTTATCTCCACTGCCTCTGCCCAGAATTCATGTCCTAACCCGGCACCACTGAGCATGCTTCTTTCCCTTTCCATCAATGTCTTGTTCATTCTTTCTGCAACTCCATTTTGCTTAGGTGTACATGGAGTAGTCGTATGCCATGTTCTACCACAATTCTTACAGAATTTTTCAAATTCGTTACTGCAAAACTATCCACCGTTATCTGTCCTCAACAGCTTTATCTTCTTCTCTGTCTGGTTTTCCACTAGAGCCTTAAATTCTTTAAACCTGTCAGACTTCAGATTTCTTCTTAAGGAAATATATCCATGTATTCCTTGAGAAATCATCTATAAATGATACATAGTACACAGACTTACGCAGTGATGAAACCTTCACAGGTCCAAACACATCACTGTGCACAAGCTCTAATATGTGTTTCTCCCTCTTACCACCAGAAGGGAAACTCACCTGATTCTGCTTCCCATATACACAATTTTCACAGAAATCAAAATCCAGAGAGCTATTACTCATACCTACTACCATACCTTTACCATGAAGTGTTCGAAGGCCCTTCTCTCCAATATGTCCAAGCCTTTGATGCCATAACATGGTCTTCTCTCCAGAGACCACTAGATTTTCTGCTCCACTTTTAGGAACCATAGAACTGTTGCATCGATCAACAACAGTGCTACCTTGCAACTTGTACATAGTTCCAATCTGAACTCCCCGCATCAATACTAGTGCTCCCCAAACCATCTTGCAGGTATCCTTCTCGAACACTGTTTTTACACCTGCATCATCCAGCTTGCTTACAGAAATCAGATTCCTAGCCAATTCATGAATATGTAGAACACCCAGAAGTGTTCTAACCCTTCCACCTTGCAACTTCAACTTTACTTTTCTGACTAACGATTCTAGCCTTCCTATCATCCCCTAAGAAGACATCACCACCATCGTATTTCTCATACTCGCAAAACCGCTCTCTATGGGGAGTGAAGTGAAAGGATGCACCCGAGTTAATCAACCATACCTCATGATCTACATGTGTACTTGAAGAAGCCAAGTACACATCCCCACCTTCATCTTAGGTGGTTTTCGCCTCCACAGAAGGAGCATCATCAGATCCCTTTCCTTTGTCAGGAGCTTTAGATTTACAGTCCCTTTTGTAGTGCTTTTCCTTTCCGCATTTCCAGCACACCACCTTTATAGGTTTTCCTGAAGAGTTAGATCTCCCACTTAAGACTTATTTTTGTTTCTATTCTGGGACTATCCTCGTACAGACAAGGCATCACCATTCTCGCTCTCCATATTTTTTCGTCTCATCTTCTCCATCAACAAGGATGAGACTATTTCATCAAACTACAAGGCAGTTGCATTGCTACCTATTGCAATAACCAGACTATCCCACAAATCTGGTAGAGATCACAACAAACTAATGCACTTATCTTCATCTAAAATTTTGATATCAACAGACGATAACTGACTTATCACTTTATTAAACACATTTAGATGCTCTATCACCGAGTCTCCATCTTTCATCCTCAGGTTATACAGCTTTTTCCGTAGGAACAATTTATTCACTAGAGACTTAGATTGGTACAAAGTCCCTAATTTGTCCCACAAAGCCTTCGCCGCAACTTCCCCTGATACATTCAACAATACTAAATCTGAGGCACACAATCGTATTGTGCTCTTTGACTTTTGATCCAACTTTTTCCATTCTTCATCAGACACTCTTGTTGATTTGGTACCCGGATCTACCGTGATCCACTGATCTTTATCCACCAACAGATCCTCCATCTTGAGTTTCCACAATTCAAAACTCTGACCATTAAATTTCTCGATCTCTATATTTCCACAGCTCGCCATCTTCTTTCACTACTAGAATCGATCTCACAAATCTCCCACTGAACAAGGTCTACCACAGGCCCAAGCGAAACCCCTCAACAACAAAGGCGTCCCTTTGAAGCCAAAACAACTCTGATACCAAATGTAGGTTTTAACCCTATATAGAAATTACCTGCATACGAATTCTAAAACACAAAAAATAAACAATGCGAGAGCATAAAACATAAAACACATATACACAGAGATTTTCCCTTGAATCCCAAAACCAGAACTACCAAATTGATTTTTCATTATTTTCCTTTCAATGTTACAATACATATTTATACATGCCAAAGCATCCAATATCATGGACCGACAACCATCGCGTCCAAAACCATGGACTGAAAACCATCATGTCCAAAACCATGGACCGAAAACCATCGCGTCCAAAACCATGTACGAAAATCATGCACAAAACCATAAGTAGGTCTGCCCAACCTAACGTAGGGTTTGAAACCAAAATTTTTTGGGGCGCTACCCTGGACCCCATAGAGTTGGGTTACCTGCACCCCTCAAACTCCCTGTGACTCCCCTCACTACACAATGAGCACAACGAAGGGGGGGCTCCGCACCCCTTCTAACCCCCCAGTTAATTGCATGGGCTAGTCGTGGAAAGAATATAACACAACGCAACACAAACACCTTCTCAAGCAATGTTTTAATATACTTGTTCCCTTATAAAGGTAGGTGTTATTCTCGTATCACATCAACTAATTTGGTGGTTCCTTTTTACTTTCCAAGAAGTTTATTCTGTATGAATCATATGGTTTGTATGTTTTCCTTGAAAATAAGATGCCATTAATAGGATTTCCATGTGTAGTTTAGTCCATATCCATGAGTATAATGACATCTACAAGAAATTAAATGCCTTGTTAAAAAAACCCACAATCTTGTGTCATATCACATCAAGGGATTGTTACAGTGACACTATGTGTTAATGTAAATACATGATCAATATGTGATTCATGAAAAGATGTACAATGTGTCTAATACGCACTTAAAACCCATTTTGGTGGTTAATGGTTACACCCCATAGACTAATGTGATATGTATATGCATATGTATGTATGGGAGAGGGGGGAGGGGGGGGGGTAATGTATGTGAAAGAGAGAAATTGTTATATAGAGGGGCATTGATATCATAAAAACAACTCTAAGACACACAAATGACTTAGTAATGAAAAAGAAAAAACTAGAAAGTGGTAAAATGGATACTATGAAGTAGAAGTATTAATGAGAGACTTGTTCTATTTTTTTCACAAAGAGAAGGTGGAAAACAAGGGACATAACGAATAGTTAAATAAAGGAAACAATGCAAAACTAAAATACTTATATAAATTCAAAGTTAATTCAATACATAGATAGAGATTTCTACTACAAGTAGTTCTAAAATGGGGTGGTTAACTTGAAATTATGTTATCCCCTTTATTTTATAATAAACCCTAACTATTTATTAAATACACTCTTATGTTGTAGCACTATTATCCTTCAATTTCCCCTTCTCATGGAACCCATTTCATTTCCTCCCAATTTGAAGACGTAATTATCCCCACTACCAAACAAGATGAGGAAAATGAGTAGCGAATTCATCTTGCATAAGCCATTTATATTGGGTAGGAAATTTGTGGAACACAGTGACAACATCATGGCAAGTGGATTGGTGCCACACCTCCAGCAAGTTATCATTATTCAATGGCAAATGGAAATCTAAAACATTGTCCACTAGATCAGAGATTGTACTTTCTTAATCGAACTAGGAAGGCTCATACAACTTGAACCAGAAGATATTAACAACCAAATGAATATCCAATTATGGTGGAAACTCCATTTTGAAGGAATTTTCATCAACCTACTACAAAATCTAATATGGACCATAATGGATGGATGAAGCTTATAGTGTTTAGTCCCCCTAAAAGAATTGTTTTTAACATATAGCCATACCTTATCACCAATTAAAAGGAGGTGAGGCTACGATGGTGATCACACATCATCTTGACGTGTGATTGGTTTCTTTGAAGGAAGTTTCATACCAGGAGATGAATGTAGGAAAAATATTTCACAAATGCAGTGGCATATTTCTCAACGTTGAATTATCGTTGCAAAATAGGAGCTATTAAGGTGGCTAGGAAATTAAAAAGGGTGATTGGTTGGTGCCCATAACACACTTTAAAATAAGAATAGTCAACGATAGAGTGTATTACTTGGTTATAGCAATGATGCACTATATGTAATGCCTTATCCCCCTACATGCTCTCAATTGGACCAAGATATGATTGACCACCATAGTTTGGTCATCAATTTGGGGCTAGAAAGCAATAGAGAAGTGCAGCTCACACTCAAACAATTATTAAAGTACCTTCCCAAAAAAACACTAAAAAAACCATCCCTATTAAAAGTGATAGAGAAAGGAAGGTGAAAAGTTGTCCAAAGATGGTGGAAAGACAAGTCTATTGTCTACTGTGTAGTTAAATGCTTGTTAGAGGAAAGAATAAGGCCATATTTAAAAAATAACATTCTACCAAAAAACCACAATCATGTTTCTAGAGGGTTAGGGTCAAGCATGAAATAAATTCATAGAAACCTCCTCCCAAACGTGGGTATGACAAGGAGGTGACTAGTACAATTAAGCTTATGATTAGCAAGGTTATTCTAGTTGCACAAGGCACAATGCCTCACAAAGTCAATAATTTGTTAGGACATATAAGACCAATTATAGAAATGTTTATGTAAATGCAACCCTTTTGGACATCGAAGTGTCCCCCATAGAGCAAAGAATATGCTTTCCCAATCAGCAATAAATGAGTCTTAGCAATTAGTACTAAATTTGCTACAAATGATAGAACCAATGCTCTTAGAGTGCATAATCATGGGATGGCATATGATACACTATAGTAAGATGTTATAGGTCATATATAATTGGACCAAACTCTAGATCTATGGAATATCAGTGTTTCCAAGCAACAAAATAATACACTCACCTCCAAAACTGGCAAGACTAGGGTAGGAGGGAAGCTCAACATATTTTCTACTTTGATTATGTGACCCCCTTCTTTTATATGAACACAAGATGCAACTATTAGATGAAGGTATTTCATCTGAGGTGGTGCTCTTCTAAAGTTTAGATTGTAAATTAAGAACGATCAATGGATGGTGATCTATGTGAAGCATGGTTTTTGTAAGCAGCAATAATGCCACCAATGCTTTAAACGCAAACCATTACATAAAATTCCTTGTCATATACATTGTACTTTAGTTTTTCCAAGGTAATGCTTTTGAATCATATGATATAGGATGGTATTCATGTTTGAGAACTCCAATAGCATAAATCAAGACATCACATTCTATCTTAAAGGGTTACTAGAAGTTAGGTAGTGGGAGGATGGGTGTAAAACAAAAGAGATTCTTAAGGGGCTAAAAGGTGGCTTCAATTTTTAGGGTCCAAACCAAAAAAGATATTTACTAGAGAGTACATTGATAGGACATCCCAATGTGTAAAATTGGAAAATAACTTTCGATAAAAAAATCATTAGGAGAATTTTGAGGTCTAAAATGGACCTCCTAAGGAAAACAATAAAATAATAAAATCAAAGTTATAATTTAAAAGAAAAAAAAAAACACTATTTTTTAAATTGTATTTTTCAACTTGTTTCCTTATAAGTTTACTTAAATATCAAGTGTAGACACTGGTAGGATGTGAAATTAAATTCCACATAGAACGAGTACCCACTCTGCATACTTCTTATTAAAGCAACATTGAATAAAATGGAAACACGTTTTTCTATGTATTTTCAACTTTTTTTCAATGTGAGCCTATTTAGAAGTATGCAGAGTGGGTACTCATTGCATATGCAATTTAATTTCACACCCAATCAATGTCTACAACTGACATTTGAGTAAACCAATAAGGAGATAAGCTAATAATACAATTTAAAAAGGAGTTTTCTTCTTTTCCGTCAAAATATATTTACCCATGGGGATGACATCATCATCTTGAATCAGATTAGTTCTTTTAAACTTGATTTTGTTAGTATATTTTTGGTTTCGAGGCTCATTTTTAAGCTCAAAATTCCCTAATAGACACTAGCAAAAAAAAATGTTAACTACAGTATAGGCTAATGGATAGTATAGAAGGTTTAGGTCTCATTGAATGCCTTCTACGTAGATTAAAAATCCCAAAAATAAATAAAGCACTAGCAAAACATCCTTTTTCTTTTAGTTATAGCTAATTAACACAAAACATCCAACACTTGATGAAGATGAAGAACATGGTCGTCCTAGGTCTTATTAAAGATCAAGATATCATCCAAATAAATAAGATAGAATGTCTAATATGTTGACGGAATAAGGCATCAATGAGTATCATTAAAGTGGTGGGGACATGAATGAGACCAAAGGGAATAACCAACTACTCATAAGACCCTACAAATGGTCAAACAAATCCTCAAAATGAGGCAAAGGGTATATGTTCTTAACAATGACTATATTGAGAGCTCCATCGTTAGTGACTAGCGACCATTCATGGGTTTCCTTATTAGGGATAATGAAGACAAGTGATCCACAGGGTGAGCTAGCATGAATATTTCATGCTTATAATAATGCCTAAGCTTGTTTATCAATCTAAATTGTCTCAATAGAGATAAGACAATAGGGTCGAGTATTGGGAAGGGGGATGCCAAGCATAGAGTCAATGGTATGCTAGATATGTCTCGAGGGTGGAAAATTTGTGGGTCCAACTAAACCATCCTGATAGTTAGAGAAGATGGGTTCTAACAATGGGGGGTTAATGAGGTTTGATTAGGCTTAGTTTTCTAGATAATATATAGATGTAAGCATTTATTAAGGGTGAATTGACATATAGCATCATTACCAAATATATTTTATGTATAGGAAGCACGAAATGATTGCAACTGAAAGTGCTTTCTATATTTAGAGAGGGTTTGTTTGTTATTGCGAGAAGCATATGTGGAAAAAAAAGCTCATGGTAGTAAGGTATCCCTAGCAGTGAGTCAATCAAATCTAATAGAGCATCATCACCCAACACAATGTCTTGGAAACAAGGGCCAATGGTGAAAGTAATATTACATAGCTGGGTCACAAAGGATTGAGTGCCATCATTCACCCGAATGAGATGATATGGGTGAGGGTGGGGAGTTACCAATAAAACCAATGATTTGAGAAGGGTTACAGAGACCAACTATTACCTTTGGATATCAATGTTTATGATCAGCTTAATGAGACAATCTTTAATTTGAAAATTTTTAAAGAGCATGGGACAAGTACGAACAATTAGACATGCCAATAAATGTGGTTTGAATCAGGTCAATAGGGATTTCCACATTGACTATAGCATTTGGAGGGGTAGGTTGTGTGTTGGGGTTAGAGAATCAAGTCTTAGCAAAATAGGGGTGCTACAAAGCATAACAATTTGTTGCATTGTGAGAAGATGATTTATGGAATGTGTAATATTGACTATTGAAGGGTGGGGAGGTGTTAACCATGTGTGAAGGCACAATCATGTGAGAGGTTTATTTTGAAGAGGAGAATCAAGTTGGAGAATAGAAGGGTGTTGGAAAATGTAACTAGTTTCAGTCTTCATAATTGTTATTCTTTTGTCTCATATATAATTCTTGTAAAGAAAAATGAAAAAAGAAAAATAATATTAAAGCATGGGTTTCATGTTTGAGTCATTAGTCAAATAGGCCAAGGCATCTGTTGAATGCCTATAGGATTTGTCATGTAATTTTGTCTTCAAGAAGTCATTTAGGTCTCTAGGTACAAGTCAACCTTCTGATGCACTTCAAGTCAACCCTTAGAATCACTTCAAGTCAGCCCTATGACACTTAAAGTCGGCATAGAAGTTGTTCATGTTGGACCTGTTTCAAGATACTCAAAGATGAGTATATATCATGAGATTCAGATCCCTTTGAAACATCATTTGCAATCATATTAGAGTTTGGTAGATAGATTGAACAACATAATCGTGGCAAGGCAAGAAGACCAAGAAACAACTAAATATTTTGATCATAACCGAAACAAGAAGTAGTCTTCTCATATTCGAAAGTACAGGAGTATCTTGGAGACCGAGAGTTGCAGTTAGAACAATAGTGAGAGATTTGAAGGTTACAAGAAGTCAAGAAGGACCGAGAGTTGCAGTTACAAGCACAGTGTCACGGGAAGCCAAGAAGAACCGAGAGTTGCAGTAGTAACAGAGATCTGAAGTTTACAATAAAGAGTACAGAAGTTTGTATGTTCCAGGAAGAGGAACAAAGGTCCGAAGATTGCACAATGAGGTTTGAAAGTTCCAACAAGAAGAACAGTGCATTCCAAAACTGCAGGAAGTAGCATTTTGACTTGAGAAGACTCTTGGTGAAGCGTTGGCTTGTAGCTAGAAGACATGACTTGCTCATTTGGTCTTGTAAGTATCCTTTGAAGTTAATAAGAGTTCTTGTGGGTTTTCCCCTGGCATGGAGCCTACATTTGGTGTCTTTATTCTCTTGTATTTACATTTTTGGTAATTTCTCGATGAAAGAGAACTAAACTAATTAATAAGAAGACATCAAACTTCACAAGTGATTATCAAGCTAAGGAAAATCAACAGAACCTTAATCTGCTTCATTTTCCAACAAAGGGCATCGCTTCATTTCAATAACAAAAGCATGTTGAAAAGCTAATGAAAGAGAAGAGTTATGAACCAAAGCAACTTCATAACAAAGCGTAAAAAGAAAACTAAAATCAATTTTAATTATGAATGTCTATTTTGAATCTAAAATGAGGAGTTGCACTTGGACTTTGTCAAATATCTTAACATATTGCTAAATTGTTTGAGTTGAATGTGACGGAGTGGAAGCTAGCATGCCCAAATGCCCTTTGCATAGCTTGCTAGAGAGACACTTTCAATGTGCAATGTAGAAATGGTATCAATTAGTGATGGCACTTGAGGGAGGACTAAACTTCTCCTCATTGAGTTCTATGTAAAGGGAATTTGCATTGCTCCCAATATATTTGCCCTGATCACACCATTGGGCAATGAATCCCTAGAGATGTTATGTTGTCAAAGTGACTTTGTCTTTTTCTAACAATGTGGTATGACACTGAGAATATGAAGAGAAGGTTTGTGTCCAAGCCATGACCTAATCTCCATTAGAGGCAGTAGAAAACTATGGCAAGGTCAATTTAAGGTCATAGCACAGTCTAGACAATCATTGAGACATGGTGTTGAGCTTCAATCTTGTACTTCCGAAGCCAAATCACATATCACCATAGTGTGCTAATAATGAAGTTGATTATGATATTGATTAATTTGTTGTTGTTGCTAAAAAAATTGCATATGTGCTTTTGCAAGGGAGGCATCCTCATGATTGGAGTTTTTGGGAGGAATCATGAAGTTCTTGTTGAGATCTTAGAATACCCAAAGAAGAGTGTTATAAGAATATGAGAGAGAGGAAGAGTTGTGTCTAGCTACGTATTTCGATTATCTTCTGATAAAAAATAAAAATAAAGTTGAAAGCTAGAGATAGCAAATTCATCTCAATGTATTAGAGGCTTCATGCAAAAGGGAGCACGTCCCTTTACTTGAACAAGAAAGCTAATTCCAATACCAAACATATATACAAAAAGAAGAGATAGTACAAAATTGAATATTTTTATTAACTTAAAAACTAATTAAATATATAACAAAAATCCTCTTTAAGATACCAAATTGATAAATACACAACAAAAAAAATGATATACAAACCAAACAAATAATACAAAATTGAATATTTCTATTAACTTAAAAACTAATTAAATGTATAACAAAAAAAATTAATAAATTCCATAAGTATATTTTCTTATTATCTCCTTTATTTTAGTATTATTAACATTAATTACTTTTTTCTTTTTATTGGTAAAATTGTGTCACCAAGGAGACGACATGGGATAAGTAAGTGGGACAATGACTACACTCCTAAGCCTAGCAGAACCACCCACAAACCTCGCTAGACAGGTAAACCAAATTCGCTAGACAGTTAAACCAAATTTCGAACTTAAGAAAGGCTCCTATATTGGTTGGCAAACACCTTCCAATGCAAGACATGGACCATTCAACCAACCCCGAATCTTATTGCAAGGAGGTACCCATTGGGGTTGGGTGGCTGCCAACCTTATTCACGGGAGGTTAGGGGATCTTCTAGCCGTGAAATGCATCATCAAAAAGAGTGCAGAGTGGCCAATATCTCATGGAGAACCAAAACTTTTATTGCTTAGTTAAGAACTAATTAGCATTTATTCCATTGTGAAAAAGGGTGATGGATAACACCTAAAGAAGTTTGAGAAGAAATGGTGCATATTTTTTACATTGCTAAAAAAGTGAAATCAGAAAAAGCATTTCATTTTAGAATGTGAGGTCTTCAAAGACAGTAGGTACAATTATGTAAATACTGTGACAGGTAGCTCTTGGGATAATTTTCAGTGAGGGGACTATTGAGAAATTGAAAACATTCATTGTCACTTTGCATAGAAAAAGAGTGGAATGCAGAAATCAAATACCAAAACAGAGTGTCCCATAAATTATCTTTAACCCAGTAGACGTTAAAATTTCTTCTGCTGGGCGATTCAATCAATCTATCTATCGTAGCCACCCAGTCTTATCTATCGTACCCACCCACTCTCGGTGAACCTTAGTAACAAGCCATCTTGTACTTTTGTTAATACTTAGTCACAATGTAAGAACAATGGTTCGGCCAATTAAGTCCGTCTTTCTGTCCGAGACATCGTTGGCGATCTGCTCCAACTAATCATGCTCATAGTTGGCGATGCTTCTTCCCCTACATGCAAGTTAATTGATAATGTTATACTATTGGACCAATTCTTAATGAAGTTGATTAATCCATTGGATCAAAGTTGCCTTAATCGAAGAAGACGCCTCAACAGTCGGGTTTCACAAAACATAAATACCGATGCACCTTCATCCCCTACATGCAAGTTAATTGATAATGTTATACTATTGGACCAATTCTTAATGAAGTTGATTAATCCATTGGATCAAAGTTGCCTTAATCGAAGACGACGCCTCAACAGTCGGGTTTCACAAAACATAAATACCGGTGCACCTTTTTATGTACAAGTCCAGACAAAGAGATTGCATGTGGCATTAAATGAGGCCGGCATGAAAGATGGAGATGATGACTATACTTTAATATCCTTACATGTCTGTCGAGCGCAACTCAAATCCCCATATGCTTGTTTTTAATGATCAAGCACTCAGTTCAGAGTTAAGACAAATCATAGTCCCTATCATTAACCAGATCCTAACAATGTCGGATTGTTTTGACTGGATACACACAAACCCAAGGCCCCTCCCACGTGACCTTGTTGTTTACGGGTTTGTTAAATCAAATAGTACTTCACCAGGCTGCTCCTGCAAATTCCAGGCTGCCCATTTTTTTCTGCCAATGTGTGTCTGGCTGTTAACTTGCATTAAAATTAGATTCCACGTGATGATTGTTTATCGAGAGAATAATTTTTAACAAAAATATTAGCAGATTCATGTTAACATTTAGAAAGACCTATAAATAGTATAAAAGCCATTTGACAGATTTTGAAAATTAGATTCTGCGTGATGATTGTTTCTCGAGAGAATCATTTTTAACAAAAATATTAGCAGATTCATGTTAACATTTAGAAAGACCTGTAAATTGTATAAAAGCCATTTGACACATTTTGATACAGCACTGGGCGTCCTGAACTCTGTTGATGGCTTAATCTTCAAACTGACATAGATTTAGGAGTACATGACATGCTGAATTTCAGATACTGTTTAATAAATGCCATCAAGATAAACAGATGTTAAATCTGATTTCTTTGGATGGATTTAAAGATGCCTGGTTAAATTGATCTTTTGGAAATCTATGCTTTACTTATCTACACATGGCCACCCACAACTACAATGTTGTCAGGTGATGTTATTCTACTGGCTGCATTGCATTGCTCTCGGAAATTCAATCATGAAATGTAGAGTTTGCAGATGGTTAGGAATTTGAATCCGCTTTTCCACATAAGTGCTTTCACACTGCATTGAGTTTAAAATCAATCAGTGCTTGTAGATACAGGGATATTTATCATGTTGTTTCTTTCTATGAAATCTTCTGAAACACATATTCTTGTTTAGTGGAAGCAGTTGATAATTTGACATGGCCTTTCATGTTTTCAAGTGGCACAGCAAACTCTATGTTGATTAGGCACCCAGATTCTCA
Organism: Pinus taeda; assembly: GCA_000404065.3. Lineage (NCBI taxonomy): Eukaryota > Viridiplantae > Streptophyta > Pinopsida > Pinales > Pinaceae > Pinus > Pinus taeda. Next base: position 48,214 of record APFE030563574.1, read on the forward strand.
CCATGACGTAATAACATAACACAGGCACAATTAAAAGCATAACACTTAGACGTGTAGAACAGTCAGTTACCAAAGTTGAAGGCATTTTCTATTAGCAACCTGCTCACTGTCATTTGTGTGACTCAACTCAAACTTCCCATTGATTTGAATAAAATCACAGCGAACTGTGCAACAATGAATGCTTGTGACAAGCTGCACATTTCTCTAGCCTTGTGTTTGATTAAATATCCCTTGTTGGGATTGGATAGTCTTTTCTAACGACATGCTGGGGAGGTATTCTAGATTCTCTCCCTCTGTTCGAGGCGGACTCTTCATACTCCCTTATGAATCCCCTTATTCTGTTGAGACTCTGGAACGATCCTTCTCTATCTTCTGTGGCGGTTCTGTCTCTCTGATGCTAATTGCCCAGCTTCTATTCATGAATCTATTTTAAGGTTAGAAGATCATGGAATTACAGAGAAATATCATCCATTTTGAAAGTGCTTCAAGAAGCATACCCCAAGGGAATGCACCACAAAGGGCAGAGTTCATCTTAAGTGACAAGTATGAGGGATAGCTATTCAACCAAAACCACTGGGACTGCACCCAACTTCATCCCTTTGAAATTCATAATATATGGATGGGGCAGACCACAGCGAGAATTGAACCTGGTGAATGGCCTGACATTCCGTCAATCTCACTAGTGTACCAATACCCCATTGGTAATAGGGATTACTATGAAAAATAAGACCCTAATATGCCTTAGAAAAAGGAGAATAAGATAAAGATCCAAGTTTTGCTACCTGTTCTTCATCTGAGACAATCCATAAATTTGCTTACATCAAATCCTCCTATCTAGAGGATGACTATAACATGTTGATGACGCCAAAGAACGACGTAACGTAGATTATGATTTGGATCAAGGTAAAAAGTTCAGTTTACCAATCGTGAACCTCCTACTTACACCGTGATTATGTTGATATCGTACTATTTTAAAACGTAAAAAAATGCTTCAGGTGTTAATAGGCATCCAATCATGCTTGCTCTTGCAAATCTAAAGCTAAACTTTACACTTATCATGGCTTGTGGAAATGTTAACTACATATCTCAAAAATGACAATACTTGACTCTCAAATATGCAAAATATTTTAAATGTCAATTAAGTAGTTTGCCTGCATTAAGGTTCAATATTTCCAGAACAAATCAAGCTAATTATTTTATTTATGTGCATCATTTCTTATATGCCTGTCAATTATTTTGTTCAGCACAGAACTTCATTTGTTTTATTTCACCTAAATTACTCTGCATGTATGATGTCAAATGAGTTCATTGAATCTTTCATCATGTTTATAGAGATGTCAATTGTGTTTGTTGTCTTATTCAGGTTTCAGAATGACTTGGAAGGGGTCTTCAGAGAGAATATCAAGGATATCCTACCCAAATCTAAATTCATTTGGAAGTCCAAGAGTATATCCGGCTTTCGTTGCCACAAGGAAAAATCACAAGCGCAGGGAAATTTCAAAAAACCTTTGAAACCTAAAGTTTTATCTCGAGTTTTCTCTGAAGATTATGAAAGACTAAACAAGAAGATACTTGACCCCAGAGGCTCATTTGTTCAGCGATGGAACAAAATTTTCTTAGTGGCGTGCTTAGTTTCATTGTTTGTGGATCCTATCTTTTTCTATTTACCAGTTGTTAGTAGTGAAGCTTGTATAAGGATAGAGCGGCCCCTAGAAAAAATTGTCACTATTTTGCGGTCAATGACAGATGTTTTTTATTTATTTCATATTTTCGTTCAGTTTCGAACAGCTTTCGTTGCTCCCTCTTCTCGAGTATTTGGAAGAGGCGAACTTGTAATAGACCCGACAAAGATTGCTCACCGGTATTTGAAGAAGAATTTCTGGGTTAATGTCATTGCAGCATTGCCTCTACCACAGGTAATATGGTACCAATGTTACAGGAAACTGACAGCATGTTTTGGTTAAGTCTATTTGGACTGTGTCTTTCAGTAAGTTTGATGGTTTCTATCCTATCTAAAATACACTGCCCCCTTTAGCGATGCGGAGAAGAGAATTCATATCCTGGTATGTGAGAATGATGTTATAGTTCAGCCGCTAGCTTTGTCGTATTGCTTGTATGCTTTAGTTGATCTCATTTAAAAAAGGCAGTTCGTGTCCCCAACTTTTATGATTGAATTTTCTCATTCCTTTCTATTTTGAGTTGGAGATGTTCAAGGGTCTCAAACGTAAATTCATGATTATTAGGCATACTCATCCTCACTATGGCTTGGGAGGTCATGAAGTCAACTAATTGTGTCCCCAAATTTTGTGGTTGTAAATTCCTAATTCTTTTTTAATTTGAGTTGGCTAATCTCAAGGATCAATTGTAACTCTGTGCTTGATACGCACCCACATACTCACCATAGCCTGGGAGGGCCACACTGGTCACATCCTAAGTGATACCTGCTCCTCAAGTAGGCATGAAGTCCACAAATAAGTCTGTGCTGCCTGTAAGTGGTGGTCAAGTTGACAGACTAGTCAAAAGTTATCTCTCATTCATTCATTGAATGATTTTGCCCCCACTAGGTCAAATTTTATGTATATCTCAAAAAGTTTCGGTCTACTTTTACCACTTTGTTAAATAAGTTTTATTAATGGTTGTTTTGTTATTTTGATAACCTATATTTCTCTCCAAGTTTAATGTTTCAATCAACGTTGGTCAATTAACCATAAGTTAACCTGTTAATGGCCAAACGTTTTCCTCTTAATGCGGCTAGGTCTGGATGAAGAAGAAAGTATTATATGAAATGCTAAGTTTAGTGTTTATCGTCATTATTTTTTATAGGAGTCTACGTTTTTAGTTTCTTCTGCACTAGATTAACATGACTAATTTAATGAATTGAAAATTGATTCTTGGTTCTATAAAACGACAAGTAATATTGATCTGATCTGGGAAATTGGTTGAAAGAAATACCTAAATTCAATATCTCCCTTATGAATGAAAAGCAAAACGCCTGACCAAAAATGTGCAAAGGAAATATATTATTAATTGGAGTTGAAAATCATCCAGTATAAGTCAGAAGGGAGTTGTCATTTTACTAGGTCTATTAAATAAAACAGTCCTCGCCTCATCAGGGTTGAATTATTGATTTTAACTTAATTTTCTTATCTGTTAATTACATACATAGCAACGCTAGCCCTAATTGTCTTACTCTGGAGCGTTTGTTGTTTAAGCGCTGTTTTTCAATGGCAGTTATCTCTCATAATCTTGCTTTCTATATTTCTCCAACTGTAAGCTTGTAACATTCAAGTGTATAATTTTACAATATGTATGTTGGCATGCAAATCGAAATATGGTTGGCTATTCACAGACAAATTAGCTCTCATATTCTTGTTTTCTAATGTTTCTGCAACTCCAAGCTTGTGACATTCATGCATACAATTTATACAATATGTATGTTGGTTTGCAGATTGTAATATGGCTGATTCTTCCCAGACAAAATGGTTCCACAGCAACTAGTGCAAAGAATGTTCTGCGCTTTATCACGATATTTCAGTACCTCCCAAGACTATTTATGATTTACCCTCTGACATCACAAATTGTTAAGGAAACTGGTGTGGTGACAGAGACAGCTTGGGCCGGTGCCGCATATAATCTGCTACTGTATATGCTAGCTAGTCATGTAAGTAATTATGTCCTTGGTGATAGTTATTTTGATTCAAAGCCTTCCAGGGTTGAGCATCTTAAAAATTTGTTATTATGGTGGTAACTGAAAGAAGGATTTTTGACTTGAGAAGTGTAACATCACTGTCTATATCTCTAGATTATAGAAAGCCTTATCAACAATTCCATAGGGCAGTTATTGCCAACCGTTATATTGTTCTTTTCTGTGGTCCACGTAAAGCAATAGATATGTAAAATATCAAGAAATGAAAGTTATCTCAACTGTAGAACATTTCAAAAGATGTTTCAACCAATGTCACATGGCTTGGGTTCGACAATGATTAGGTTCGGTTTGAGTTCAAATTTTTGATGAGTTTCAAATGAGGTTCGCCATTAGGTTCGTCTATATATATATAATGAATTATAGGATAAAATAGTAAGAAATCGACATCAGTAAACATAAAAAATGCTATCACGGACATGGAAACTACAAGGATAATTTACAAGCTTGAGTTGCGAAATGAAATTATGAGTTTTGATTTATGAACTTGGTCAATGGCTATGAGGTTCGGTGAGGTTTACGGAACCTCAAAATTTTTTGAAGGTTCGCCAAAATTCGAACCTCAAGGTTAATGTTCGACGAACCTTATGACATAGGTTTCAACTGGGAAATGAAAATATATGAAACAGTAGCGTATTCTTCTACTCAATGAAAATATATTTTTTTCCTAATATCAAGTCATGTTTTACCATTAACTAGTGAATATCAGATGAGTTAAGTACCTCTAAATTTAATGCTAAGAGAATGCATCTTTTGGAAAATATAATCAATGATTGTTTTAGACTCATTGCATCAAACACTAGAAACCTCTATCTCATATCAAGTCTTTATTGACTGTTTAAAGTTTGAAATCAGCATGATGAAATAATTCTAACTATCCAGTACATGAAAATGGTGTCAAATTTCTCATATGACAGTTCTGAGTTATCAGAAAAGAAGGAGATGGCTGAAACATGGCTTACAGTTTCCTTAAATTTTTAATTTAGTACTAGTCTTCATATATAACAGACAAACCTTTGAGAAGACATAGAATTTCATTATAGATTAGGTAGTTTCCTTGTAAAATCTTCTATTATTATTATTCCTTATATTGATAGGTATCCCCATTAGTGAACATTTACAGATTAATCTTTCTTTTAATCCAAATCTTTTGTCTTATGGTCATAAATGAAAGATGTTTGCCAATTCTCATCATCTCGTCTATATCAACAGATGGCATATCAAATATTAACTACCTTGCATATCTGAATCCATGTTTATATTTACACATTTACCTAATACAATTATGAAATTACCATGCAAATTATCAAATAACAAATGGCATTATGTAAAACCATGTTTACTTTTTCACATTTACCTAATACAATTATGCCATTACCATATAAATTATCAAATAGCATATGGTATCATGTGGATTAGAGCCATTAATTTTAAAAGGGGGAAAATGACGTCTATCGGCATATATCAACCACATTTACTAATGTGGTTGTGCTAGTAATATTATTAGGTGTAAGCAAGCTAGACATAAGAAGTGATCTCAAATATTTCTTGTAAGTCTCGAGACATAAGAATGATTCCTAGATCTTATTTTGGAACTTCAACTTGTGGGTCTGGCCTCCCACTAAGAGGCATAGGGAAATCCCTAACTCTAGAAGCACTCAGACATAATAAATTATGGAGGAAAAAAGAAAGGAGCAAGCGAAAAAGGTTCCCAGAATAAAAACTAAAAGAGAAGTTTACTTCAAAAGAAAACAGCTGACTCTAGATTTATCAACTTCATCTTCTAAATAACATGTCAATTAGAGTATGCATATTTCAAACCTTGAATTTACTCTTTTCTATTTTACATATCTTAAATGGTTCCCCTAACAATGTGTTGGTTTTTCACTCCAAACACTAGGTTTCAAAGCTGATACATAGTTCAATTCCAAAGAAAATCACCACAAACATGTCTATTGTTACAAACCTAGTGATATTTCAAATCTTTAGATTCATCAAATTAAAATCAAGGACTCAACTAATTGGATTAGCCCATTTTTCTTTTAGTACTGTGAAGCCTAAGATTCAAATGCTCCTTTTCTTATCAAAGTTGTAATCAGATTTGGTTCGCCCGAAGCTAAATCCGTAATGGTTCATTTTGGTATCTGTGCTTTGTCTTCTAGATTTTCCATATATCTATTCAAATATTAGCATATGAGCATTTGTATCATGTTTCCTCAAAATATAGCAGATATTGTGAGAGGACTCAAAACACAAGAGCCAAACCAAGGGACAACACTATCAAGTGGAGGCCCACTGTCACCACAACTCACCACCTCCTACTCTTTAGTGGACTTCCACTACAAGGGAGGCCTCCCTATACCAGTCACCTAATAAGTATTCAAATTCTATGGCTTAGAGCTGACGAAGCATATGCAAGGAATGGCACTCAGCTTAAGGACAAGGCTCAATCCAACAAAGACAAGACAAAGTGTGCACTCCAAGAAGCCTATCTAGAGCACTTATGACCTAGGGTTTAATGAATAAGCAAGGACAAAGGCTTACCAAGGTACATAAGCCCAAGAAAAGGCTTGTTAAAAATGGATATGATCAATAATTGGAGCAACAAGTCTTCAATAAGCCTTAAGTTGAATCCTAGGGCTAGGTTAGGGTTTAGTCTAGGGCAAAATTACCCACGGCTTGTGACCTCAGCCTTAAAATGGCAGAATTTACCATGGAAAATGGTGGATTTTGATGCAATGAGACATAAACCACGAGTAGAACACTCTTACAGGCTAATGCACTCCTAGTTGAATTCCCCAGCCCTAGCCTAAAGGCTTGGCTTTAAGGGCCAAAAATGTGAGGGAGATAGAGAAAAAGGTTAAAAGATGTTTTTTTATGGTGTGATCACCTATGTGGATGGCTAGTGCCTGATCATTGGATGATGGAGTCTAAGGGAAACCTACTAATGGAAATATCAAACCTCAATAAGGAGTAAGGGAAAGAAAAACCCTAGTTTTCAAAACCCTAGCTATCACTTTTTGAGGGAATAAAGTCATGAAGAATCATTCAAGGGATTGTGATACATTCCTTAGGTTAGTACATGCAATACTTTGCCAAGATTTCATAAAAAAAATATTCAATAAAACCAGCACATAGAAACCCTAACAACAACCATTCCATGCAATAACCATTCAAAGATTATCAACAAAAAGAGTACTTACAAGAAATGAATGAACAAGTCCTCTATTATCCCAAAATGATGTCTCCACAACAAGAGCTAGTCTCCAAAAGAAAAATGTCCACAATAGATCACATCTCCACAAGAATACAAGACACTTTCCGCTAGGCCGAAATCCTCTAAGTGTTGAGTTTTCAAGTGCAATAGATACAAGCACAATATTTCTAAAATATTGATAATTTCTTCTAATGATATAGATCTTTTAAAATTTCCAGTTTATCATTAAGCAATAACACTTCAGAAATTCAACCACAAAACCATAAGGATGGTAGAGATCATAATACACAAGAGAACACAAGATTTACCTTGGGAAACCCACTTGAGAGAAAAACCCAACAACCTTTTCTTAGGGAAATTCTTCAGTTCAATGAGAGATACATCTAATGTTGCTAGTCAACTATGAGGTCAGATTGACCAACAAAGATTATGGTCAAGCCTGGTCTCCAAGCCTCCAATCTGCCCTGCAACTCGAACTAATCTTATATTCCCTAGGCCAAAATTCGGCCTCCCAGAAACTGTCCAGAAACCCATAAATTTGGCTTCCCAATCTACCCAGAATATGTTGTCAGGAATATGTTTCCCAGAAACACACGTGTCAGCTAGGAGAGAGAGATGTGAGCTAGATAGAGAGAGAAATATGATCTTCATCTTTATTTTAGTCCTTCCTTTTCCTTCTTGTCCTTCGCTTGGATGCCCAATAATTATCTTTCTTGTGTAAGTTCGAAAGGTGCCCTTGTGGAGGAGGTCAAATGCCTTTATATAGTGATATGCTTGTCCAAAATGTGTGTGTCTCTTCCCTATGCTTACTTGACTTGAGGGAAGGGTTGACTTGACTATTTTGGAGCCAAAATTTCAAAATTCAAATTTTGAAGTTTTCTCTTTTAAATACAACATGAAGAACACGTCTTATATAAATTCTTTCAAGGGCTAAATAATCAAAATGACATGAAGAACATGTTTTACAAATTCTTTATACATTACAAGGGCTAAAATATAAATTATGAAGACTAACCATAGCTACAAAATTCAACACTCCCTCTTAGCTAGGGAGGTATTCATAATGACTAGACAAATGTTCTTTATGTGAACAAATTTCTCTCAGATTATAACAAATCAATAATAGTATCAGTGTTATTTAGCTACCATAATTCTAGTCAAACATCTTTGACACATGGCAGATCATCAACATCAACATGATACCATCATTCTGGTCGGTACCACTTACACATGGTGCACTCTCACACACATGGTAGATTATCCATAATTCTGGTCAGTACCTCTAACACATGGCTCATCATTAGCATCGACTAGACACCATAACTTTGGTCTATTTGTCACATAATATATAAAATAGTCTTGGTTCACAAGTACTCTGATCAGTACTTGACACATGGTGAATCCCCAAAGGCCACACTCAACCTGAGTAATTCTAGGCCTAATGCTAATGAACTTGATGCTAGAAAGGTCACACTCTATCTGATTAATTTTGGGCCTCTAGGACCATTCTTCCTAATTCTGGTCAATATATTTGACATGAGAGAAATGTTTTTCCTCTACCGGACCATTCTCCCTAATTTTGTGTTGGAATTTCTAAGTCTAACCCATTAGAAACCCTTCATGTACTTTTTGCTTTATTTATGCCTACTTGTTCTGATTAATTAACAAGTTATTTACCATGTAAATACTGCAAATAAATACAAGTACATGTTCAACACATTATAGATCATCAACTGAAGGAAACAAAACAAGCACACAAGTGACACCATTATTTTTGGACTAATGTCCCCGGAAAAACCCAATGCAGGAAAATCAGTGCAGCTATCTAAGCGTTTTATTATTATGCAGTTTCTGAATACAATCTGGGTGCCAAAACCGGCTCACCCAATAAAGAATAATCTCGGCAGTAGTACCTCTCAATAGGAGACAGATGTTCTAGCTGAAACCCCGGATAATCACTCTGACAGCTTCACAGCTCCAATCTGCCCCACGAAACCCCAGCGTCAGCCCTTTCTGGCCCAACGTTTGCCCAACGTCACTTTGGCTTGGCATGCGTCAGCCTCTGGAGGCATTGTGTCAACCCTCTGGCCCTCAGCTTCACCCACGCTAGCCCTCTGAGGCACTACCCAGCTCCTGGCTGCCTCTGCGTGAGCCTTGGCTAACTTTGCGTGAACACCTGGTTGGTTGTGCGTCCCTCACTCTCGGCTAATGTGTTGATCCTCTTGGTGCTATCTCTGCCTCTTTGCTTCTGTATTCACTGCCCCTCAGTTGCAACTCTGATCATTCTCTCGATTTCCTTAGCAAACCCCGCCCCAGAAAATCGAAATCTTGATCAACTCGGTGTATTCTCCAAATGACCCTCAAGCCTCCTCTTATACTTTTCTTGTTGACAAATAAATGGTCGAGATTAAGTCCCCAATCAAAGGCTAATATTAGATCTAGCTTGATCCATGACTTTTGGACCATTCTAACACAGGGTTATATTAATTCATATTAATATTTTATTTTCCCTAAGTTTAGACTTAGGGACTCCATTAAAAATATTAATTATTTTAATATCTCCCAAACTGTTTAGAATCTGTCCAAACCGTTTCTGGGTATCGGAGATCTCATGTGCCTTAGCCTCTCCACCAATTTTCGTGGCTAGAGCACATCCGATGCTACCCAAAATCAACACTCCCTTTTAGCAAGGACTGTGCTCTAACAATACTCCTCACTAAGTATCACCCTGATCATCTGGCATCCGTCCCTATGCTGATGATAGGCCTGTTGCCCATCATTTGCATTGCTGCATCCTATACTGCTACCCATGGCCCTGCCACTTCCAGTGCTGCATCTGTACTGCAACTCCCTCTCATCCTGTTGCATCGTGCTACCCATAGCACTGTCACTACTAACTGCTGCACTGCAACCCAGTTACTGAGAAGTAAATAACTAATCTCCCAACTCTGACATCTCCATTGGGCTAGAGACACCCATGGTTTTGAAGCTCCCTCTGTGGCTGACAAGTTCTCCCTCTCTGACCTCTACGCTACTGCAACTATTCCATGCATCTCGCACCGTTGCACATGTCTCTTTGCCATATTGCACTGGTGCAACACTCCTATGCTTCTCGCACTGCTGCCTCACACTGTCCTGGGAATCCTGCACTATAGCTCCCTCTGTTGCTCCATCCGCATCCGTCTCTATTGACATCCGCCAGTACTGCTACTCCTCTTTGAGGCTCCCATAGGAAGGTCTAATCCAAGAGGCTGGGTACCTCAAGGATCCTACCCCTCATCGCTTGTAGTCTATTTGACTACACCTCGATGTCTCCCCACTTCCACTCAAGTGGTTTGTGTGCACTCATGGCACAGTCATCGTCTCTCTCCACTTCCTTCTCAGCCCTCGCTGGCGCAACCTTGGTCTCGGAAGCCTCTCCTTTATTCTTCTTTCTTGGACACTAGCTCACATAGTGACCCAGTTCCCCATAGTTGAATCATTTGACCTTGGAGAGGTCCTTCTTTCGTTTCTCTTGCTTTCCCTCAGATGCTAGGGAATCATCCTCTTCTTCCTCCTTCTTGATTCCGATTCCCTTGCTGCTGCTCCCCACCTTGCTTAGCCTTCTGATCTCTTCTTGGCGAAGAGTCACCCACATTTCCTCCCAATCTGGAAGGGTCGCCCTGCCCAGTATGTTATGGACAAACACCTCCCAGTCTTTTGAGACTGCGTTCAAGGTTGTTCTCACCATTAATTTTTGATCCAGCGTGGCCACTATGGCAGTCAGCTGATCCCAGATCTCCTACAATTGACCAAGGAAGGTGTCGATCTGTTCTCCCTTCTGCATTTGATATGATTGCCACTGATTTTCTAGTAGCATCTTCCTCTGCATAAAAGTATGTTGATACAACTTCTTTAGGGCCTCCCACATCTCATTTGTTGTATTCTTCTTGGCAATGTGTGGTACTACATGGTCCTTGACCCTGTCAAGGATGATGCTCTTAGCCCTCGCCATCGCATCCTCATACTTATTGTTATCAGTCGGGTCAACTAGGACCGCTATTGTCCTTAAGGCGAAGTGCTTGACAATATTCTTGTCTAGAACAGACAAGATTCTGGCCTTCCAAACTATGAAGTTTAAGGCTTCGTCTAGTCTGTCCTAGTCCCTTACCCCGTTCACTGCCATCTCGCTGCTCCTATACTTCCCTCTTGGAATTTCTTGGTGTGACTCCCTCTGAGCCTCGATTTCCCTCCTAGAAACCCCTCTGCCAATGTCGAGATGCCCCCACTCTGATCCTTAGTGCAGTTGCGCCACTAATCAGGATTTCTTGGCTAGAAATCCTCGGTAGCAACTTCCTCCTCCTTAGTCTTGCCCTGCTAGGTACTGTTCTGACTACAATACCCCACCATCTTCGCTCTGCAACTTACCCACAGCCTCCTATACCCCAGCAACTGAAGGATTGAGCCACTTGGCTCTGCGCAATCCCGGCACTAGCAAATCAGCTCCCCCAGCCAACTGCATCAGCCCTCCTAGCCTCTACGTGAGCCTGATTTTTCCTCCCTTAGCCTCTGCATTGCCCTTCTCTGGCCCAGAATGATGACGCAGTCACTCCTTCCTATGTCACCTTCTGCAAGGATCAACTCTGTCACTTGAGACAACTGAATCTGCTGCAAATGCTCTACTTGGCTGATGCCTTTAGTTTTCCTATGATCTGCAACCATGCTCTGATACCATGTTGGAATTTCTAAGTCTAACCCATTAGAAACCCTTCATGTTCTTTCTAGTTTATTTCTGCCTACTTGTTCTAATTAATTAAAAAATTATTTACTATGTAAATACTGAAAATAAATACAAGTACATGCTCAACACATTACAGATCATCAATTGAAGAAAACAAAACAAGCACACAAGTGACACCGTTATTTTAGGACTAATGTCCCCGAAAAAACCCAATGCAGGAAAACTGGTGCAACTCTCTGAGGGTTTTATTATTATGCAGTTTCTGAATACAATCTGGGTGCCAAAACTGGCTCACCCAACAAAGAATAATCATGGCAGTAGTACATCTCAGTAGGAGAAAGATGTTCTGGCTAAAACCCCAAATAATCACTCTGGTAGCTTCGCAGCTCCAATCTGCCCCATGAAACCCCAGCATCAGCCTCTAGGGACAGCGTCATCCCTTTCTAGCCCAGCGTTTGCCCAACGTCACTCTGGCTTGGCATGTGTCAGCCTCTGGAGGCACTGTGTCAGCCCTCTAGCCCTCTGCGTCACCCACACTGGCCCTCTGAGGCACTGCCCAACTTCTGGCTGCCTCTGCGTGAGCCCTCGCTGACTTTGCGTGAACCCCTAGCTAGTTTTGCGTCCCTCACTCTCGGCTACTGTGCTGATCCTCTTGGTGTTATCTCTGCCTCTCTACTTCTGTATTCACTGCCCCTCAGCTGCAACTCTAATCACTCTCTCAACTTCCTCCGCAAACCCAGCCCCAGAAAGTCGAAATCTGGATCAACTCGGTGTATTCTCCAAGTGACCCTCAGGCTTCCTCTTATACTTTTCTCCTTGACAAAACAACGACCGAAATTAAGTCCCTAATGAATGGCTAAGATTAGATCTAGCTTGATCCATGACTTTTGGGCCATTCTAACACAGGTTTATATTAATTCACATTAATATTTTATTTTCCCTAGGTTTAGACTTAGAGACTCCATTAAAAATATTAATTATTTTAATATCTCCCACACTGTTTAGAATTTTCCCAAACCCTTTCTAGGTATTATAGAACTCATGTGCCTTAGCCTCTCCACCAATTTTCGTGGCTAGAGCACATCCGACGCTACCCCAAATCAACATCTAGTCATATATGACATAGGGAGAATGTCAGTCCATGATGTTATCTTAGCAATGCTCCCTCTCAATGAGACAAGTATTCTTAACAAGTCCAAGCTTGTCCTTGAAGTATACAAACTTCACACTAGACAGAGGCTTTATAAGAATGCCAGTAATCTTCTCATCAGTAGGCATACTAGAGCTTCACTGCTCCGTTCTGCACTATGTCATGGATGAAGTGGTACTTGATCTTGATGTGCTTCAACCTGTCATGGAACACTGGATTCTCTGTTAGCTTCACAGAGCTCTGACTATCACAATATATCACGGTCGGCTCTTGCACATGATAAAACAGTCCCATGAGTAGCTTCTAAAGCCACACTGGTTCTCGCCAAGCTAGTTGCAATATATTCTGCCTCAATGGTACTAAATGTGACATATGTCTACTTCCTTCTCATCCACGAAATCGTAGTGGAGTCTAGACTGAAGCAAACTCTGAAGGTACTCTTTCTGTCTTCAACACTCCCTACCCAATCTGCATCTATATAACCTTACAGTTGTATATCACTGGTTGAAACATATCTCAAACCATAATCAATTGTAACACGTAAATATCTCAACACATGCTTTGCCGCAATCCAATGATCATGTCTCGGTTCCACCTAGAACTAGCTCAACGTGTTCACTACAAAGAAAATGTTTGGCCCGGTATTAACCAAATACATCAGCGAGCCAATCAGCTTTTGATACATGGACGGATCTACCAAATCTCATTTAGAGTCTCTTAGCTTTCTCAAATTTGTGACCATGGGAGTCAACATTGATTTATAGTCCGTCATTCCAAACTTCTGCAAAATCTTGATAATATATTTTCCTTGACCAAGGAGGACTTCAATGGGCTTCTGCCATACTTCTAGTCCCAAATAGTAATGCATTAATCCAAGATCCCTCATATCGAAGTCAAAATCCAACTACCCCTTACACCGAATAATGGGATGCCCCACACTTGTCACAAATAAGTCATCAACATACAATAGCAAAATCACAAATTCATTGTTCTCAACCTTGAAGTACAGGTTTGGATCAGCATAACTCTTGGAGAAACCAAGACTTGTCAAATAACAATGAATTCGTGTATACCAAGCTCACAATGCTCACTTAAGTCCATACAAGGTTTTCTTCAATCTGCATACGTGAGACTCTCTTCCATGGAACTCAAAACCTTGAGGTTGCTCTATGTTCACTTCTTCCTCAATCATGCCTTTAAGAAAAGTTGTCTTTACATCCATCTGATGTAAACTTCAACCCATGGAAGAAGCAATAGAAATAATAGATCTAATGGTAGTGTACCTGGTAACCAAAGCAAAATTCTTGTCATAGTCTTCTCCCTCTTTGTTGGAGAACCCTCTAACCACACATCTCGCCTTGTATTTGTCAATGTTTCCATCCACTGCATGCTTGATCTTGTATGCTCATTTGGAGGACACCACAAATTTTCCTTCAAGTCTAGGCAGAATCTCCCATACGTCATTCTTCATGATCAATTGGTATTATTCTAACATAGCATCCTTCCATACTTGTTGGCTAGTTGCTTCTTCATAGGTGGAAGGTTCAACATCAATAAGATTAGTCATCAGTGTTGCATAACCAGAATACCTCTTTAGTCTCTTGCTTTCCTTGAAGGCGCCACGTGATGTTGCATGTCCTTCTACTTCTTGCAAGGTAGATCTAAGCCAAGCTAGCCTCTTCATGATTTCAAGAACAACAATCAAATTCACTGGTTCGGTAGGCCATTCTGGATCTTGTAGAAGGTCTTCGGGATGTTTTGCAATATTGGATGGACCAGTAACTTCTTCCTTGGGAGCTTCATGTTGTTCGCAACTATCAGAATCTATGGAAACTTCTTTAGATCCAAGGTCACGTCCCTGCTAACTTAAACTTGTTTTTATCCTGAAACATATACTCTATAGGCCTTTGATGACTCACTATATCCAACGAATATTCCTTTCTTTCCTGAAGGCTCTAACTTCCTTCTCTTATCTTTAGGTAAATGCATATAAACAGGACAACCAAATATTCTCAAATGAATAACCTCATGTTTTTGTCCGGTGAATGCTTCTTCAAGAGTCTTTTCTTCTAACATTGGATGAGGATTTTTATTTTGAATGTAGACGACAATCATAGATGCTTCACTCCACGTAAACATAGATAGGTCTTGATCGTGCATCATTGCCTTTACAGATTCTCCAATAGTTCTATTCTTTCTTTCAACAACTCCATTTTGATGTGGATTATAAGGGACTATCAGCTTCCTTCTAATCCCAACTTCTTTACAAAAGGAAACAAGCTCCTTGGAGGTATATTCTCCACCATTATCAGATCTTAGGATCTTGATCTTCTTTCCCTTCAATTTTTAGACTTCATCTTTCGTCTTCATAAAGTAGATCCACGTCTTGCAAGAGAAGTCATTAATAAATGTTACATAGTACAAGAAGCCTCCAAGAGATTTTACCAGCATCAGATCACATACATCACAATGGACTAGGTCTAAGATTTCCTTAGATCTTCTTTCGATACATGGAAAGGGAGTCTTGACATTCTTCCCAAGTGCACATCCTTTACATACTCCTTCATGTTCTACCTACACCCATCTGCTTTAAGGTTGGAAAAGATTTATAGTAAATATGAGCATATATTTAATGCCAAAGCTCACATGGATTAATATCATTATGTACCAGTGCTTAGGTAGGTTGTTTTGAAAGTCTATACAACCTTCACAAACTCCAATCACTCTAGTGGATTTTATACTAGAACCTTTGGGCCTATTGTTGCTTAGATTGTACAGGCACTGCGACAATGACTCAGGTCATGGGTTGTCACTTTGATCCCTGACCTCTTCGTTCAAGTTGTCTCCCAACAACAGGCTATGGAGGGTAGTGCCTATGGAAATGTGAAGACAGATGACAAGCTTGAAACCAACGAGTTTGGGAGACATGATTGAGTGGCCTAGCTACTTCATTAATTTTAGCAAGACTCAAGGATTAAATTGAATTTAAATGTGAGACCAGTGCCTTATGGAGTAAACTTCTTGCTTATTATTAATTAGAGACCAAATAACCAAACAGACAATCGCTTCTTAAGTGCTTTGCTAACCTATATTCTATGCAAATCCTAAGTCCTAGGTGTGATGCAAGAATCTTGGTTACTTTTAGTTAAATGTCTATTCTAAGTATGACATTTCTCTTAACTTTTTTCGAACCAATCTTTAGAATAGGTTGTGGAATGGAAGCCAACGGGAAGCAAGCAAAGGCTTGATTAACGATACCTCCCCCTGTGTTACAACCACCCTATGCCTCTGGCGTTGCAGAGATTGTGGCTCTAACGACTGCAAGGTCACCATGTTAACCACTAGAAAGGTGTTGAATCCCTCAAGCTAATTGGAGAAAGGGTGACCCTAGAAGTCTATCAACCAAGCTTATGTTTGGAGGTAAGCTATTAGTGCAACTAGAATTAGAATGCTTAGGTAAGGTGGATGGGTGATTCTTGGGTTAAGATTGTTTAATGTTTAAGTACTTACGTTATCATTAGCTTCTTGTGACAAGAGTACTTAAAGATGAATTATGAAGCAAACTTACAACCAAGAATGTGCCATTTTAATTATTGTCAATGTTAAACAGTATACCAATCCACAAGATCCTAATCACTCAAGATATTCCATTGATGATTGCCAATGATAATTATCTAAGATAAAGCCAAGATTATGCTCTTTAGATAATGCCAATAGATTCTCAAATGCCTTTAGAGAACAATTAGAACAACATACTCATGCCAATTTCTCGCTTGCCAACTCAATACAATTAGATATCAAGAAATAATGTGACTTAGACCACAAGATATCAATATGCCCAAAGAGACTTAAGATATTCAACACAAAGTGATTTGAGATTAGAGTGCTTTAGTGAGTGTTATTATTAGATGTGAACTTGTGGATTTCCACTCACAACAACAAATGTGTTAGTGCACCATGAAACAATTAGAAGCCAACTTGACATAAAACAATGAAACAAGAAAACTTATGATCTATAGAGCATGAGTAAGGAAAAATATTATGTTATTTATACCCAAATCACATTCAAATGAGCAATTATTAGACCTTTAGGACAGCAGTAAGTAAATCACTTTGGATCTAAGAAACAACAAGTCTGTGCGAACCCAATATGATCAATGAAAGATTAAGTGACTTGCCAAGTGAAAACATAAGTTAGCCAACCTTCTTATCATGAATTATCCAGTGCTATATCGGATCTGAAATCACTTATTACAGCAGTGAGAAAAGTATGCAAACAGTGAGCTATTAGTGCAATAACTTGTGCCAAAATATGGTCAAAAGTTACCAAATGCCAAAACAAGCTTGTCAATGTGAGATTATGAATTTTTTAGCCCTCTTAAGATGTAGTATTCAGAGTGTATCAGATCTGATCACACTTATATGCAAAGATATCAATCACCATAAATTGAAGATTTATGCCCAAAAAATTGATGTCCAAGATGCCTAGACGTTATGACAATAAAGATTGATGTCCAAGATGCCTAGATGTTATGAAAATATGCTAGATATCACACCAATCAATTTTACGCCTTTTAAATGTGTTCCTTCAGAAATATATCAGATCTTATTTAACTGATTATGCATAGATATTCAATCAATAAACAAGCTAGATCTATGCCCAATAATCAATGCCCAACTTACCAAAACACTAGCAAATTTTTACTATGAGTTTCTTAGTGTGCTTAGGAAATTTATAGGTGAATTTAGAGCATTTAGCCAAGAATTTTACCATTGTTATGAGTGATTCAGAGAGTTGTAGAAAACAGTGAGGAAGAATGAGGGTTTATGGATCAAACCCTAGGCCCAAGGCCTTCAAGATCACTTGCCCAAGTTGCCCAAAATTTTCCAATGAACTTGGCACCTGAAAACACCAAACCTGAGTCAAATTTTTCCTGCAAAACCCACTAATATTCAGTCCAAAAAATTTCAGATATCAACCAGGGATGGATGAGGGCAGCGTAGGGCTACGGCGAGGGCAAAAGACAAGGGAAAAGGCCAAGAAAAGGCAGCAGCTAGGGAGAAAAGGATAGAGAGGGTCCACAACAAGGGAGAGAGGCCTCAAAAGGGGCCACGACAAGCCCAAAAGGCTGCCGTCTAGCCTAAGTAAGGGGTCGAAAGGCCTTAGGGGGCTACGAGCCTACGATCTAGGGCTATGAATCCCTTAAGGCCTGTGGTTACCTTAGGAAGGGAGGCTGATGCCTTTAAGTCTCACGGCCAGGCCTAAAAGGGCCTAAAAACACCACAGCCAAGGGACGAAGGAAGGTCAAGTCCCTTGGGGCTTATTGCCAACCTCCAAGGGTTGAAAAAGGATGACACAAGGCCTCAAAAGGCTGACGCCAGAAGTCGGAGGGCTAACGCTATGTTGATTTGTGGTAGCATCAAATGTGCTCTAGCCACGAAATTTGGTGGAGAGGTTGGGGCACATGAGATCTCCAATACCCAAAAAGAGTTTGGGTAGATCCTAAACAGTTCAGGAGATATTAAAATAATTAATATTTTTAAAGGAGTCCTTAAGTCTAAACTTAGGAAAATTAAAATATTAATGTGGATTAATATAAAACTGTGTTAGAATGGTCCAAAAGACATGGATCAAGCCAGATCTAATCTTAGTTGTTGATTAGAGACTTAATCTCGGCTGTTGATATGTCAACGAGAAAAGTATAAGAGGGGGCTTGAGGGTCACATGGAGAATACACCAGATGATCAGTCATCCTATTCTCTAGAGAAGGGTTTTCTTAGAGAGATAGAATCAGTGATCGGAGTCGCAGTTGAGGGGCATTGAGTAGAGAGAGAAAAAGAGGCAGAGATAGTATCAGGAGATCAGCGCAAGAGCCAGAGAGAGTGACGCAGTAGCAGCCAGGGCTCACGCAGGGCCACGCAAAGGCAGCCAGGAACTGCGCAGTGCTTCAGAGAAGCTAGCATTGCTGACGAAGAGGGCCAGAAGGTTGATGCAAGGCCTCCTGAGGCTGACACAAGCCCATTCAAGGTAACACAGGGCCAGCGCTGGGCAGAGAGAGGCTGACGCAGTCCATAAAGGCAAACATTGGGGTTTGTGGGGCAGATTGGAGCTAAGGAGTTGTCAGAAGGTTTATCCAGGGTTTCAGCCAGGACATTTGTCTCAGACTAAGAGGTACTACTGCCAAGGAAATTCACTGTTGGGTAAGCCGGATTTGGCAACCAAATTGTACTCTGAAATTGCTTAATAAGAAAACCCTCAGATAGCTGCAGCGGTTTTTCCGCATTGGGTTTTTCCGGGGACATTGGTCCAAAAATAACGGTGTCATTTTGTGTGCTTGTTTTTGTTTCCTTCATTTGATGATTTGTGATATGTTGAGCATGCACCAGTGTTTATTTTCAGTATTTACATTGTAAATAACTTGTTAAGTAACAGAAGAAGTAGGTAGGAATAAACTAGCAAAGTGCATGGAGGGTTTCTAACTAGTAGACTTAGAAACTTCAACATGGTATCAGAGGGTGGTTGCAGATCAGAAGAGAACTGAGGACATCAGTCGAGCAGAGCAATAGTAGCAGAAAACAGTTGTCCTGAGTGACAAAAGTGGTTCCTAGCAGAGCAGCCAAAAGGGAAGGGTGACGCAGTGCCTGCGTCATCAAGGGTAAGCCAGGAAAAGGCAACGCAGAGGCCAAGTGACGCAAAGGGAGGCTCACGCAGAGGGCCAGAGGGCTATGACACAGTTGGCTGAGGAGGCCGAGACGCTGGTGTCGGGATTCTGCAGAGCCTAGGAGCTCTCACCTTCAAGTTGCTGGGGTTTAGGAGGCTGTGGGTAAGTTGCAGAGTGGAGCTAGTGGGGTAATATAGTCAGAACAGTACCTAACAGAGCAAGGCCAAGGTAGAGGCAGTTGTTGTCGAGGCAGATTTCTAGCTAAGGGATCTGGATCAGTGTTTTTGTTGCACAAACAATCAGAGAGGGGCAACTTGACGTTGGCAAAAGGATTTCCAGGTGGGAAATCGGGACTCAGAGGGAGTCTAGAAGAGACTTCCAGACGGGAAGTAGAAGGACTCAGCAGGAATCGAACCGAGAACTTCTAGACAGGAAGTAGACAGACTTAGCAGGAGTCGAACCGAGAACTTCTAGATGGGAAATGGAGAGACTCAGCAAGAGTCAAACCGAGAACTTCCATACGGGAAGTAGAGAGACTCAGCAGGAGTCGAACAGAGAACTTCCAGATCGGAAGTAGACTCAGCGAAAGTCGAACAAAGAACTTCCAGAAGAGAAGTAGAGAGACTCGAAGGAGTCAACAAGAACAGCAGAGAAATGGCCATGAATGAGCTGAGGGATCAGGACAGGTTGGATGAGGCATCCAACTTTGTCATCTGGAAGGCCAGGATCCTTTTGTTTTGTGTGCCATGAGTGCACACACGCCACTTGAGCAAAAGTGGGGAGACATCGAGTTGTAGTCAGGCGGACTACAAGTGATGAGGGGCAGGACCCTCGAGGTACCCAACCTCTTGGATTAGACCTTGCTACGAGAGCCCCAAAGAGAAGTACCAGGACTCGCTGATGTGGGTAGAGATGGATGCGGATGGAGCAGCAGAGAGAGCTACAATGCAGGAGTCTCGAGACAGCGCGAGGCTAGCAAGCTACAGCCGTACGAGAGGCACAAGAGTGTTGCACCAGTGCAGGATGGCACAAAGAGGTGAGCAACGGTGTGAGATGCAGGGAGTTGTTGCAGCAGCGCAGAGGTCAGAAAGGGGGCACTTGTCAGTGGCAGAGGGAGCTTCAGCATCAGCGGTGTCTCTAGCCCAACAGAGGGTCAAAGTTGGGAGATCAGTTACTTACTTCTCAGTAACTGAGTTGCAGTGCAGCAATGGGCAGCATGATGCAGCGTGATGAGAGGAATTGTAGTGCGGACGCAGTGTTGGGAGAAAGGACCAGCAACAACACGGATGCAGAGGGCGCTATCGTATAGATGCAACAGTGGCAGTGGCAGAACCATGGGCAGCAGTACAGGATACAAAAGTGCAGAGGATGGTGGGCAGCAAGCCTAGAATCAGCACAGGGACCGATGTCGGATGATCAGATAATACTCAGTGAGGAGTATTGCTAGAGCACAGTGCTTGCTAAGAGGGAGTGTTGATTTGTGGTATCATCGGATGTGCTCTAGCCACGAAATTTGGTGGAGAGGTTGGGGCACATGAGATCTCCAATACCCAGAAAGGGTTTAGGCGAATTCTAAATAGTTCAGGAGATATTAAAATAATTAATATTTTTAATGGAGTCCCTAAGTCTAAACTTAGGGAAATTAAAATATTAATGTGGATTAATATAAAATTGTGTTAGAATGGTCCAAAAGGCATGGATCAAGCTAGATCTAATCTTAGACGTTGATTAGAGACTTAATCTCAGTCGTTGATATGTCAATGAGAAAAGTATAAGAGGGGGCTTAAGGGTCACTTGGAGAATACACCAGATGATCAGTCATTTTATTCTCTAGAGAGGGATTTGCTAAGAGAGATAGAATCAATGATCGGAATTGCAGCTGAGGGGCATTGAATACAGAGAGATAGAGAGGCAAAGATAGTGTCGAGAGATCAGCGCAGGAGCCAGAGAGAGTGATGCAGTAGCAGCCAGGACTCACGCAGGGCCACGCAGAGGAAGCAACAGTTGCGCAGTGCTTCAGAGAGGCCAGCGTTGCTGGCGCATAGGGCCAGAAGGCTAACGCAGGCCCATTCAGGGTGACACAGGGCCAGCATTGGGCAGAGAGAGGCTGACGCGGTCCAGAAAGGCAGACGATGGGGTTTCTGGGGAAGATTGGAGTTGAGGCGCTGCCAGAAGGTTTATCCGAGGTTTCAACTGGGACATTTGTCTCAAACTGAGAGGTACTACTGCCAAACAAATTCTCTGTTAGGTAAGCCGGATTTCGCACCCAGATTGTATTATGAAATTGCTTAATAAGAAAACCCTCAGAAGCTGCACCGATTTTCCCGCATTGGGTTTTTCCAGGGACATTGGTCCAAAAATAATGGTGTCATTTTGTGTGCTTGTTTTTGTTTCCTTCAGTTGATGATCTATAATATGTTGAGCATTTGCTAGTGCTTATTTTCACTATGTACATTGTAAATAACTTGTTAAGTAACGGAACAAATAGGTAGGAATAAATCAGTAAAGTGCATGGAGGGTTTCTAACTGGTAGACTTAGAAACGTCAACACGCTGGACCTAGAGAAGGATGGCAAGCCTTAAGGCTCTAAAAATTTGCAAACCCTCACTTGAAAAATTTTATTTTTCTTCAGATCTTCAATTTTTGCAAAATTTCTATAGTAGTTGGCCCTACAAAAAATTTGAAGATTAGATCTTACCTTCAAGGGCCTAGATCTAGCTCTAATCCAGTTGTTTTTCTTTGATATCGCATTACAAAATCCCAAAACCCTAATATATACAAAATTTCAAAATAATTCAAATTCATGGTGGCAAAACAAAAGTTAGAAAATAAATTATTTACAAAAATCTATTTTACAAATATATTTACAAAATATACATGTATACAATACTTGAGAAAATTTTGAGAAATTAATTTTTTGTAAATCCTTGATAATGGGTAAATTTATTATCGAAGGGTAGATGCAAAATCCACAACCTTAGCGAAGTTAGAAAACCATAAACTTATTTAGAATCGAAACATAGTCAGCCTCCTTCCAAAGTTTGTGAACTTGGAACCCAAGGGTTCGGAAACCTGCAAACACTATATATTTTCTGAAAAATAAATCATTAGAACACCCAATGAATCGGATCACCTAAGATAAACCCACAAATTACCAATCGAATGTTCCTATCACCTACAATGAAATAACGATTAATAACAATTATAAAGCACAATATAGGAATGCCCGTACCCAACACATACCACAAATCAATAGATCAGACACACCATGAACTGCACCCCAAAGTCTTTATTATGATTATTCGAACATTCCCAGCGGGACAATGGTTTACATCAGCTTTTCAGAGTTACATTAGCCAAAATCAAATGGCTTGAAACACAAATGACCTCTAATTTATAAATAAATCTTCCAAGTGGAAAATAACGGCTAGTTGGCTTCATCCCTGTCAAAATAATCTCAATCCTTGCTAAATTTTTGATAATATTTTAATCTCTGTGGTTGAAATAATTATTTTTTGAGGAATTTTCGAATTTCTTATTAAACCCATTTTTTGTTAGTTCAAAATAATTATTTTGAGTTAATTTTCTCAAAAAATTGACTTTGAGTTGACCACCAAGGCCCAAAGGTCCATTTTTTCTTGAATTTTCCAATATTCCTTTGGTGGGGGACCTACAAAAATTAATTTCTTTAAGAGCCATGAATTTTTCCACTTGGAGAATTTAATTTCTCTAGCATTTTAATTTTTTGACTATAATTAATTAATTTTCTAGCTTAGGATTAATTTTATTTTTTGCCAGAAAAATTAATTAATTGACACTTGAGGGGATTAATTATTTTTCCACCCTCAAATATTTTAGCCATGGTGTCCAAGTATAAGGGACCATGCACTAAAATATTTTTTACATAATATTTTATATAGTTCAACCCTAAAAGGGGGAAAACTCGTTCGTTATAGACCTTCAAATAATTTACCTAATTGTGCGACACAATATGATCCAGTAAACCAAGTGATCTGTAATAAAATAATTTAGCCAATTAACTTAAATTATTCCCAAATCACTTTTATAGAAGACTCGACTAAAACACTAGGACTCACCTAAGACTTTGACGATAAATTCTACCCTAGCTTTGGGGTGACGCTAGAGGGAAAAACTATGACAATCATCCATGATTAGAAATACAGATAAATCAGTGAAACAAAAAACATCCTAGGATGAAATTCGTCACCAAAATAATAGCTTTACCTAGGTTGTACATACATACAAGTGTAAATTGCTCAATTTGGCCAAAAAACGCCCTACAATTTAGATATTGTTGAATTAGGCCCAAATCTCCCTCCAAGGAATCCTTCCTAACTCCTGTGAACTTCTACCCTCAATCACCAAGCAAATCCCAACTCGAATGCTCCCCAAATTTTGGATCTCTGCAAGTGCACAGAAGCTGCCAATGAACCCTACACAGGCCCTAGAATAGATAAATTCGGTCCTCCAAAATGCAGCACTCTCAGACTTGTTACCACTCAAACTAGCAGGGAGTCCTAGAGGGGCACTTGCTAGGTCAAGGGAAACAATGAAGCTAAAGCCCACTGTCACCACAGCTAAAGCATCCCACTGTTTACGGAACTTCACCGACGGGAGGAGACCCGATATAGAGGACCACTTATAAAGCATAGATCAATTAAGATGGGTGTGAAGTGATCTCGGGGATCCTTTTCTAGGGGAGGCTCAAGAATGGGCTTGCTTCTTAAGCAAGGTACAAAGCTTTCTAAGAGAAGGGGATGACGATTTAAGGGCTAGGTTTAAGGAGTGTGAATTATAAAGGGGCTTCCAAAACCCTAAAATCCTTGTTGAACTTGGTTTCCCAAATGGTTTTTGAAGAGTTAACTTTTCAAAGGTATGGGACCATACGGGACTCAGGTTAAGTCAAGAGGAAGAAGTTTAGAAACCAATGATAGACTTGACCTAAACAAGGAGGAGAAAGGGATAAAGTAATGAATTTTCAATGAAAGGAAATGCAAGGATCCTAGTGAGGTTTCTAGCCTAAGGGAAACCAAGGGCAAGAATTGGTCTTCGAGCTACGGCTTGCGATATCTCAAGATCCCACCTTCGTAATCTCATGAAATTTGGAGGGCTTCTTTAGGACACAGCAGCGCAGTTGTGGACCAAAAATCGAAGTATTTGGATGGCTAAATAGTGAAATAATTGATGCCCTATGTGACCTATGTGGGCTAGGCCTAGAAAAAGACAGGAAGGTGAAATAAATAAGCTTTAAAGTGATCACCAGAGGAGTACCAGTGTTTTTCCCTTTGGGAGAGATGGATTCATGGAAGATTTAGAGTTTGGCTTGACTTCCACTTGTCAAGGAGGCCTAAAAGACAACTTCGTTGGCATTAGGGCTTAATGTTAATAGGTTCAAGGTCATTTATACTTCATTCAATAGCATTTGGTGACTTGTCAAGACAAGGATGTCTCTATGAACATTCATTCATTCAAACATGGCCCAATCATGATACAACACTATTTAGAGATTTAATTTCCACAATTTCATTCCAAGAAAAGCAGCGAATTAACCCTAAAATAGCGAAAATCCCAATATCATGAATGCAGCAAAATAAAGAATCAAAATAACATTAACACAGTACTTACATGTAAGAAGAATATATCCAATAACCAAGATATGCCAATCATAGAAGCTTAAAGACAAAGAAGAATAACCAAACATCGAAATTCATCCATTCATCCAAAAAGTCTCATCCTCAAAAGATAGCGAAAATCTCTAAGAAGATATGATCCAATCCAAGTGATGATACAAAATGAATTCATGTCTCTCCTATTTATACACTCATTAGGAGTTCGAATTACCTAATTTGAGCTTACAATAGCCCATCAACTAAAATAATGTGTAAATAACTATCTTTTGGTGACAAGCCCGCAAAACTAGCTCATAAACAAAATAATAAGCCTCCCAAAGGTTTGAATAATCAATAATGCATGTCGTTGGGCTCTCTAAGAGAGCCTGATGAAGTCCATAAGTGCCAATGTAGCCCTCTCGAGGGTTAGGACCCCGTATAGGGAGACCAAACCCAAGATGGACACTACCTACAATCCTGCATAAGATCCAATGCATCCCCTAGCCTTATAGTACAACAAGTCATCAAGGAAATGGAGTAAAAGAGCTTACAAACCACGGATAGCAGGTGGGGACTTCATAATGGCATGCCCTTCCATAATGGGCTTCGGCATGTGCTAGTGTCTCCAAGCTCCAAATGTGGTTAACTAAGTATCCCATCAGGTGGTTTCTACTTCTAAAGAGGACGAAATGTCCAAGGTACATCCTCTAAAGGTGGTGGCATGTGATAAAGAGATGAATGGAGTTAGGAGTGAAAAGGGGCAGCCCTGGGCCACATGTTGGGATACAAGGGTAGCTAGTAAAAGGGAAGCCCACACTTGGGTATATAATGTATAGGAGGGAGAAATCATGGTACATGAGGTGCCCCGACCTTGATTTTTCCACCCTTCTTTATGTGCCTTTTGCCTTTGATGATTTTTCCTTAATTAACTGCTCGGGGCTCAAGGGGTAAGAGCATGATGTGTGAGATATAGTAGTGGATACCCTTTCTAAGGTAGGGAAGTTCGTTGCCCACTAGAGTTTGGAACAATCATGGGTTCCTAAATGATAAAGGAGGCTCATCTAGGGCCTTTAGGAACCAGGGTGACGGCCATGATGATGCGGTAGAGCTCATGTATTTGCTTTTGCCCACGTGTTAAATGTGTTTGTCGCGACCATATTTGCATCTTGTGGTACATTTTCCTATTGAGTGTGGCCAATTATGCTTTTCTTTTCTTTTCAACAACATCAACCTCTAGGGCATCATTCTAGGCCTGACCCAAGGTGTGGGCAAGGGGAAGTGGAAAGCTAACCCTATGTGGACCCAATGGAGGAATGTGGATCTAGATGGGAGAAATGATGAATGGGGTTATAATGAGTGGAAAGAGGGCAATATATGTGGATGAGGGAGTAGGACCACACAACCAAAATCAAGGTTTCCCATGAAATACCATCCCTAAAGCCAAAGGGTCAGTAAAAGAGATCGCATGGGACTAGAATCCAAGGTTAACCTCCAAAAGGGGTCTAGGGACAAGAGCACAGACCTAGCCCACTCTTTCTGTCGAATCCCCCCATTAATTCATGCCCAAAAGTGTCCATGTTAAGCAAACTACAATACTCAATTACCAAATGATAAGGCATACCTTTAGGTCCAGAAGGCCCACCTTCAAACATACGATCATGACAGATGGGTGAGGGACCACATGGCTAGATCAGGTGGCGGAGAAATGGCACAACGAGCTAGTTAGTGGCTGCAAGGGGCTACTAGCTGCCGGCTGAGGACCATCTTGGAGAAAAAATTTCTCCTACAGATATCACCCACAAAATGGTGGGTAATAGGACCTGCAAATCACCAAGGAAAAACTCGTCCTCCCTATGGATAATTCTTTGCAAATTCTCTAGCCAAAACTCCACTGTTTGCTAGCTTCTCTCAACCCTTTCGAATTTCTTATTGCGCCCTAAGAGAAGCACACTCCAACTGTAAATAGTCTGCAATGTAGCTCCTAGAGAAGCTCTGATATGGACTCCTTCTTACGCCCCTAGGGTGACACTCGAAGTTCACCAAAGGTAGAGGTGGAATTCCCGCTCGGAAATTCCTTGTGTTAAACACTATGGTTGTCTTGGCTAAGAAGCTCAAGAGAACTAATGTTGGCATTGTAAAATGACAAAAGATCCAAAAAGTGAGGCCCCCAAACTCTATTTATAATTTGTTGGCCTCTTCTCTCCTTCAGGTCCCCACTCTCTCTCTCTCTCCCTCAATGCACACTTCCTTCTCTTTTCTCTCTCCTCCAAGAGTGTGATTTCCCTCTTTGGGTCGAATTTCTCATTCTTGCGGCCCCCACATTCCACTTGAGCTACAATTTCCCTTTTTCCTCCTAAGTCTAATGCCCAAATTGCATCCTCTCCCAAAACTCATCTCTAATGTTGAAAATCAAAATTGGGATATTACAGTCCTCCCCGCCAAAAATTGCTTGTCCTCAAGCAATGCCTGAACAAGCTCCCCCTCTGACTAATGATCACCACTATCATCACCAGTAATACCAGGGTCCCAAATGTACCACCGAGTCATCCCTGATCTCTACAATATCTGGTCATGAAGGTATCCCTTGATACTCAGATCAAAAGCCATCCTGATCACTATGAAGCACCCCTCTCTTCGCTCATTGTCCAGTTGAGTATAGGTTCCAAAATCCCTCTGCATACTATCAATAAGTAGAGCATCATGAGAATGTAGGACTTTGTCCAACTCCCCATGAAAGTTTCCTAACCGAGCAGTCCATCTCCTGCACTCCAAAGGTAAACTCCTACAGATACAACCCAATCCACGTTGGGATAAAGTCTCTCCTGCATGGGCTCCACCAGATACCAACTCCATATCTCTCGCCATCCAACCCTGAGAGAGAGATTGAATGCATGAACAACCATACTCGGAACAAGTCCTCCATCATGTGAATTTTTCACCCTACACAACTCATGGTGCCTCATCTCGCTAGTCTTGTCAATCCATGCAATCTGCCTAGGTAACGTGACCTCTCTCTCTTTAATATGCAAGGGCGGCCCAACAATGCTACAAACCACATCGATGTATGCTTGAAGGGGATTGTCATCTGAAAGTACGATAACTCTATTGGTTGTCGATGTACTTGACTGCTCCTCATCGATCGTTGACTCCAAGGATGGCTACTCATCCTCCTCCACCATTGGCTCAACATGAGCCACTAACTACCCCTCCACAAATAGCTCATCATGCATAAAATCCTCAACAATCAGCGATAGGTAGCTATTATCTAGAAACTTTGTCACGGCTCTGGATAACTTTGCACCTGCCGGCACTTCGTCACTGGACATGTCTCTAGGCACCTCACCAATCTGATGTGGGGTACTATCACCTGAAAGCTCAGACATGGCCCTAGACACCTCAGTAATGGATCCCTCAACGACGAACAACACCTTATCCCTGGGTGGCACCTCATCAACAAATGACCCTCTGAGTGTATCTCTACTCTCTCCTCTAGGGTGTCAACTGGCGGTACCAAAGGGATCTTCCAACAAGGGTGACTCCTATGTCACACTAGATACATCGACACGATCCTCACACTCCTGTGTTCCCACAACCTCATGCTCGACCTCCTCCTCAAGCTCCTAATATCTAAAGCCAAGTCTCCACCAGCAAAAGCATCTCCTAGTCTCACCCTTTAACTGTCCCTGTCCTACTTACTCCTTTTGAGGAGATTTGGTGCATTGAGTCTCTCGAATATCCCTACATGGTGTAGATGGTTGCAACCCCACAGCTTGTGCACCTCTAATGTCTCTGCTATAAGGATGAGGACGGATCTGGTCTAACAATTTCCTCAACTCGGCCAATCTCTCATCGTTCCAGCAGATTCCACCCCAGAATTCTTGCATACTAAATCTTCCTTGAGCCATGGGTTGTCTAAGGTTTAACATGGTATATGCCCAAATCTTCCATGATCTAGTTGGCTACCCAACAGTTAGCCAAGATCATGGCTTTGATACCACTGTAATATTCCTAATGGAAATATTAAGTGAATTCACTATCAAAACCACTAGGAAATTCAACTCATACGCAAGAAATCGCAACACAAGAGGAAATGCACCAAAACTCTGAGCCATTTTATTTATTTATGAGCAAAATGGAGTACAAATGAGTATGAAAGAGGAACTTGGGCTTGCTTCAGCAAGCAAAGCCAAACCCAGGTAACAATCAAGTTTCCCAAATGCCAGATGAGCTCCCCACCATGTTCTGCGCTAGCCTAGAAAATTACTACCATTGTGGCTATAGCTGAACTGGGATTTTGGCCCTCAAATCTACTCCAAAATTTCTGCAAAATTGAATGTAGGCTCTCCACACCAACTCCAACAAAACCTAGAAATATTTCACGGACCCAAGTGGTGGAAATGGTCTTGGGGTAACTCCAACAATTTATGTTGTTGACTGTTGAATGGAACTAGGAATTCTGCCCTTAGAAGTGCTCAAAAAATTCTATAAAATTAATCATAGCCTCCTCTCACCAAGCCACAAAAACCCAAAAAGGGTTTGGGCTGAATCACCGACCCCAGGTCACCCCCAACAAGTGTAAATTGCTCAATTTGGCTAGAAAATGCCCTACAATTCAGATAGTGTTGAATTAGGCCCAAATCTCCCTCCAAGAAATCCTCTCTTACTCCTGCAAATTTCTCCCATCAATCACTAAGCAGATCCCAACTCAAATGATCCCCAAATTTTGAATCTCTGCAAGTGCACAGAAGCTACCAGTAAACCCCTACGCAAGCCTTGGAATAGATAAATTTCGTCCTCCAAAATGCAACAGCCTCAGCCCTGCAAATCACCAAAGAAAAACTCATCCTCCCTATGGATAATTATCCGCAAATTCTCCGGCCAAAACTCCATTGTTTGCTAGCTTCTCTCAACGCCTTTGAATTTCCTTTTGCACCCTGAGAGAAGCACGCTCTAGCTGGAAATAGTCTACAACGTAGCTCCTAGAGAAGTCTTGAGATGGACTCCTTCTTACTCCCCTAGGGTGACACTCGAAGTTCACCGAAGGTAGAGGTGGAATTTCCGCTCGGAAATTCCTTGTGCTGAACAGTGCAGTTGTCTTGGCTAAGCAGCTCTAGGGAACTAATGTTGGAATTGTAAAATGAAAAAAGATCCCAAAGGTGAGGCCCCCAAACTCTATTTACAATTTGTTGGTCTCTTCTCTCCTTGTGGTCCCACTCTCCCTCTCTCTCTCTCTCTCTCTCTCTCTCTCTCTCTCTTAATTCACACTTCCTTCTCTTTTCTCTCTCCAAGAGTGCAAGTTCCCCCCTTGGGTCGAATTTCTCTTTCTTGTGACCCCTACATTCCACTTGAGCTGCAATTTCCCTTTTTCCTCCTAGGTCTCAATGCCCGAATTGCGCCCTCTCTCAAAACTTGTCTCTAATGCTGAAAATCAAAATTGGGGATATTACAAACATGTCTCTTTTTCCTTGAGGATCAAATCTTCTTTCTTCTGGTCTTCTTCCTTCATTTCTTCTTCCTCCATTCCTTCTTTGAAAACCAAACTTTTTCTTCCTCTCTTCTTGAAATGTGTTTCATATGCTTGAGAGTCACCTTCTTCAGATCTCTGAATCCTCCCTCTCAATATGAGCCTTGATTCTTCTTGAGTACGTGCAGTCCATAGTTCATCAAACTTTGGAGCTTATTTTCTGTCACATATTCTTGCTACAAAAGAGCCCCATGATTCAAGTAAACCATTAAGTGTTGTAGTTACTAGTTCCTTTTCAAGAATGATTTCATCAACTGCTTGAAGTTGATCTCTAAATTGAGAAATCCTCATAAAATATGAGGCTATAGTGTCATTCCTTTGTCATTCTAACATCACGAAGCTCATTTTTCAAACTCATTGCTTCACTAATATTGTTGGTAGTGTACAAACCAATTAGGGCATCATATATTTTCTTTGAGGAGTCAAGATTTGCAATATATGGGATCAAATGATCTCTTACAGAATCTACAATGATACTTCTAGCTATAATATCATCTTTCTCAAATTTTAATTTCTCTTTGTGACCTTGCCTTTTACAATACCCAAGAGATCCTCCTTTGCAACAAGAAGACCAATCCTTGTTTTCCAAGCCTTAAAGTTAGTATCTCCTTCTAATTGGTATTTTGCCTTCATGTGGGAACCCATAGACCTGAACAAGCAAATAAATTGTAGATCTAGGGTTTTCCTAAAGAGTGGTCTCTTACCAAAGCTTCTTCAAGAGTGATCTTAGAGTCCTTTCATCACCAAAGCTCTGGTACAATTTTGAGTTTTCAAGTGCAATAGATACAAACATGATATTTCTGAAATACTGAAACTTACTTCTAATGATATAATCTTCTTTTAACAATACCATTTTATCATTAAGCAATTACACTTCAGAAATTCAAACACAAAACTATAAGGACAGTAGAGATCACAATGCACAAAGAGAACACAAGATTTACCCTATGAAACCCAGTTAGGGGAAAATAATGCAACCTTTTCGTAGAGAAATTCTTCAATTCAACATGAGATACATCTAATGTTGCTAGTCAATTATGAGGTCAAACTGACCAACAAAGCTTATGGTCAAACCTGGTCTCCAACCCTCGAGTCAAGCCTCCAACCTCCCCTACAACTCGGCCTAATCTAATCTGCCCTAGGCTGAAATTCGACCTCCCAAAAACTGTTCAGAAACCCGGAAATTTGGCCTCTCAGAGTACCTAGAAATTCAACATGCTCATAATATGCCACCCAAAAATTTGCCCAAAAAACACATGTGCAAGCTAGGAGAGAGAGATGTGAGCTAGATAGAGAGAGAAAGATGATCTTCGTCCTTCATTTTCTCCTTCCTTGTCCTTCTCTTGGATGCCCAAAAGTTATCTTTCTTCTTTAAGGTCGAATGGTGCTCTTGTGGAGGAGGTCAAATGCCTTTATGTAGTGATCTGCTTGTGTAGAATGGGAGTGTCTCTTCACTGGGCCGACTTGACCATTTCGGAGTCAAAAATTAAAAATTCAAATTTCAAAATTTTCTCTTTTAAATTCGACAGGAAGAACATGTCTTATATAAATTCTTTCAAGGGCCAAATAATCAAAATGACATGAAGAACATGTCTTACAAATTCCTTATACGTTACAAGGGCTAAAATATAAATTAGGAAGACCGACCATAGCTACAAAATTCAACACTAAAGAGGCCAAATCATTCCACAAGTGATGATGAGAATTACAAATGAGATGACCTCTATTTATATGAAATCTACCACAATGAATTTTTACTAATGAAGCCCCTAAAACAAGTTTGACATGAAATAAACCTTGGGTTACAAGCCAACCTGTTACCCACCACAAGTGGGTGACCCCAAATTAACGCTCCATCTCAGCTAGGGAGAAATTACCGACTGTAACATACATTCCATCTAAAATATTATCTTTGTTCATATGTTGAACATTCTCGAATCTAGAAGAATAAGAATTTGACATCAGAAGGGGAGCTCAAGCTACCACGATTGGATAGCCAGTTGGGCATCCAAATTTATTGTACTCAGAATTCACTGTTGCATAATAATAAAACCCTAAGTTTTTGCACCAGTTTTCCCACATTGGGTTTTTCCACGAACATTTTTCCAAAAATCACTGTGTCAATTTTTATGTGTGTACTAGAATTTCTTAGTTCCTATTTTCGCTTCCGCAGTATTTTATTTGGTGATGAAATTGCAATGTGAATATTTTTTTATTTTGTCGTAAACAAAATAAAGTGCATAATTAATTTATCAATTAGAACAAATATTTTCAATTGTTGTGTTTCAAAGAATTTTCACATGGTATCAGACCATATTTGAAAGACGGGAAGCTCAGAGGCAGAAGAGAAAATTTCGTTGTTCAGAGGGAGCAACAGGCCGAAATTTTCAAGGGTTGTGCAGTGCCTAGCCAGGCAGTGCGAATTGCTAGGCAAGGGTTCGATTTTCAGTTGCAGAGTAGAAGAGAAATTTTCGCTTGTCTGGAATAGTGATTCCAGCAGGTACAAGGAGCAGCAACTCAATATTTTCACAAAGCAGATTTCTTGTCGGGGCACAGAGGGTTTTGCAACAATTTGCAGTAGCAGAATCACTGTTAGATGGAAGAGAAAGTGCACACACCAAGGGAGATTTTTTTCAAAGGGTTTCTCGTTCAGAGATCCAATATTTCCAATTGTGCAAGCAGCCGCAGCAGGAAGATTTTCTCACTCCAGAAGGGAGTGT
Organism: Pinus taeda; assembly: GCA_000404065.3. Lineage (NCBI taxonomy): Eukaryota > Viridiplantae > Streptophyta > Pinopsida > Pinales > Pinaceae > Pinus > Pinus taeda. Next base: position 81,540 of record APFE030563574.1, read on the forward strand.
GAATAGAAGAATTAGCAACCAAGTAGGAGAAAGAGGGATATTTCCATTGCAGGCCGAGTTTTTGCAGAAATGGCCACAGTCAGACTTAGAGATCAGGATAGATTGGGCAATGCCTCCAACTATATCATCTGGAAGGCCAGAATGTCCTTTCTTTTGGATGATCAAGGTCTGAAAACTTATACAGACAATGTTGTGGTAGAACCTATAGACCAACAACAGTTAGCGACTTTCAAGAAAGAGATGGCCAAATCAAAGCGGATGATCCTAGATGGAGTCTGGGACCATATAGTCTCACACATATCTGGCAAGAATACAGCCAAGGAGATGTGGGTTGCTCTCGCAGGGTTATATCAAAATCCTTCTGACCAATGGAAGATGTTTCTGAAAGAGAAGTTGCAGAAGACTAGGATGGAGAAGGGTGAAGACACAGATCCCTTTCTCACCAGAATTCAGGATATCCGAGATCAGCTTGCAGTTGTAGGAGAAACGCATCAAACAACAGATCTTGTGTGTTTGACCCTGAACAGTGTCTCAGAGGAATCAGAAATCTTCATCCAAGGCTTTTTGGGACGAGATACATTACTAGGGTGGGGCCACATGTGGTCATACCTGCAACAAGAGGAGATGAGGCAATCTCTAATAAATAGCTCCATCAGCAGCAACAGGAGAAAGAAATCAAAGGGTGTGAAGGAGGAAGACAATGTGGCCCTTGCATCAAAAGGGAAGGCAAAGGCAAAAGGTCCAAGTCATGGACAAGGCTCGCGAGGAGAAAAGAAGAAGAAAAAGGATCTATCTAAGATCAAGTGCTTCAGGTGTGGCGAGTTTGGCCACTACAATACTCAATGTCCTCAAAGGAAGAAGGACAAGAAGGAGAAGCAAGATCAGGCGGCAGCATCCACCGAAATATACCAGGTGTCTGTGAAAATTTCAATTATTGTAGCAACTGGAAATTATTCTTCTAACTGTAAATTAATTAGTAGTTTATTTTCTACGACAAACAACAAATAATTGAAAACTGCAATTTTCACCAAAATAAATACTGTGGAAGATAAATTGGAAACTAAGAAAATATTAGCACACACACAAAAATAAAACATCGTTATTTTTGGACAAACATCTCTGGAAAAACCCAATGTGGGAAAATCGGTGCAGCAACTGAGGGTTTTTATTATTAAGCAACAGTGAGAAGATTCTGAGTATAACTGGATACCCAAACTAGAAATCCTCTACAAAAGAAATTGGCCACAAAAATTAGTGAGATAAATTTTGTCTCACCTCGCATGGATCCAACTCCAAAACTAGAAAATATTGGGCTCCATGAAACCCCTGCATCACTCCTGTGCAAACATTGTATGATCTATCAAGTCGTATGCCCAACTCGACCTCTGAGAATGACTCATTGGCCCTCTCTGGAAATTCTCTCAGTCTCTAGCAACTAAATTGACCCTTTGACTGGCCATATCAAACTCCACCTCTGAAGCTTCTGCGTTAGCACTGCGCAGCCTCACTGAGGAAACTCAGCGCTCCTGTAGCTGAATCCGCGGAACTAGAAGACTTCCTCTGAACTCATTGTCTTTGCCCCTCTCTGTCTCTGTGTCCCCTCTCTGGCTCGAACTCTGCCAGCAAAATGTTGTTTTTCTTTGGAAATTCGAACTACTCAAGGAAATCGATCTCAAGTGTGTTCCTCCATCTACCCATCGACTTCTTCTTATAACCCCCAGTTGGGACTCCAACAACTGATATTAAAACTTAATCAATGGCTAAGATCATTTCCTAGTCGATCTGTGTGAGTTTCTAGAGAAATCTCACCTTCCTCAATTAATTTTTGTTAATTAATCATTTTCCTTAAGTTAGACTTGGGAAAAATTTAATTACTAATTAATTAACTTAATTAAGGCATTTCTAGGTGGATTTTCCTGAAACCTTTTTTGGGTTTTGGAGTCTTAGTGTTTCTTATCCTCTCTAACAACTGTCAAGACTAGAACACCATCCGATGCTACAAAAACTAATAGTGTCCTCCCAGTTGGAGGAACAATTCATCATGTATGCAGTTATACCTCCAGGAGTGAGGTGGGGTGATGTCCACTTTAGTCTTAGAGTTACGCAAAGATTTGGGCAAGGTCCTTTGAGGTGAGCACTAGATGGAGTTTCCTCATGGATCATTGCCTTGCTATGGGGCCCACAGTATTTAATAGTAGAAGGATCAGTGTCAGTTGATGCAGTCAGTTCTAGAGTGACAGTTGCAGACTAATTGCAATCAGATGTTGAGGGGCATAGAGCAGAGTTGATAGCAGTGCAGGAGGCACAATACAAAATCAACAACAACACAGATTTCCCAGTAGATAGTGCAAAGGCTAATGGCAGTCAAAGACTCAAGAGATAGTTGCAGCATGTGATCATAGTTGATTCAGTGTTTTGGATGCTTCTCAGTTGCAGTAGAAATAGCAACAGTTGAGAGGGAGTATTAGTTGGGTTGCAGTGCAAATGCAAAGTTGGTAACAATACAGGATGTACAATGTAATGTCATTAGCAACACAGATGCATCATGGTTCAGCTACAGTAAGTGGCAAATGAATCAAAGTTAGCGCAATGGTTGGTGGATAGTGGTAGACAGCTACATTTGTCATACATCAACAACAAGTAGTGGAGGATGATGCAGATACAAGGTGTTGTGGCAGTTGTGCAGTACTAGAGAGAACACCTTCCTCGCTAAGAGGGAGTGTTACATTTTGTAGCATCGGATGGTGTTCTAATATCGAAACATGGTGGAGAGGCTAAAACACAAGGGTTCTCCAAAACCCAAAAATCGTTTCTGGAAATTCCACCTCGAGATGGCTCAATTAAATTAATTGATCAATAATTAAAAATGCCTAAGTCTAACTTAGCGAAAGCGATTAATTAATAGGAATTAATTGAGAAAGATGAGAATTCTCTAGAAACTCACACAGATCGACTCGGAGATGATCTCAACCATCGATTAAGTTTTAATCTTCGCCATTGGGTTCCCAACTGGACATTATAAGAAGTCGATGAGTAGATGGAGAAATACACATCATAGTGAGTGAGAGCCAACAATGTGAGTTCCTTGGGCAGTTCAAGCTAGCCAACAGCAGAGTTCGAGCCAGAGAGAGGACGCAAGACTAGAGAGGGGCAAAGACAATGAACTAAAGGAAGATTTTCCAATTCCAAAGAAGCAAGAGAAGAGATTGAATTATTTCTCTTGGAAGCAGCGCAAGACCTATGCAGTTGCTTTTGTGAGCAGTTTGATTTTGCTGGAGAGGACATCGTTTCAGTTTCCAAAGGCTGGGAGGATTTTCCAGGAGGCAAGAGAGACACTTTCCTAGTGAGAAACAAGCAAGAACGTTTAATTAGCATGAGCTCTGGGTTGAGCGTGTGGAAATTTGCGTAGAGGTGACGTAGAGCTTACACAGAGGGTTTGGATGGCTTGATTTTCAATTGTCAGTTTGAGCCGAGATTGCTTGGAGAACGAGGGTAAATTTGATGCAGGAGCGTGAAGCTTAAAGACAAGAGGCTTCGTATTATTCCAAAAAAAAATACAAAAAAAGTTTACAAGAAAAGTAGTGGGGTCCTTTAGCTATCAATTTATAAAGCTTTCAGTTAGGATTTGAACTAGAATCTAGGATTTGGATTATCATGTAATAAATTCAAGTAGTTAGATGTAGTGGAGATTCTCGAGGAGAATATCATGCAGATTAGAGAGGATTAGTTAGTTCGATCCTTTGATTTAGGATCTCGCTGTTAAATAAACCAGTACTTATGTAAGTTCTGAATCATTGTAAAGAGATTTTGACTGATTTGGCTTGTTTGGCCATAAATGATTAACGTGCAGAAAACATAACTCTGTGTATTTTTGTGTGAAATTGGTCAATCCCGGAGGTGCTACATCCTCCGTAGTATCTCTGTGTATCATTGATTTTCCAAAATTTAGAGTTCTGTGCTATCGCATTTAATCTCTTTTTGTAGTGTTTTAACAACTGCAGGGTTTGAAAGTGTACGGATTCCTTAATCGGGTTGAAGTGCCGCACTCATTATTAACTGTTGATTTCATTTTCAACGCATTGCGCCACAGTCAACAGCGGGGGTTAGCCTTGTTTTGATCCTTGTGGTAATATGAAGTCCCACGAGCCGTAGATCTAATGGCCTCTGCAATCGGGCATTAATCTCAAGTCCGGACCCGAACTTTTATAAATTGTGGTTCATAAACCTACAGTCTCCGGTAGGCGGTATTGTCGCATAGATCTCCATGATATATCACAGTGACCGTCGAATCATTGTTGATGTTGACCATTGGATCACCGGTTAATATCGCATCGCAAGGTTCAAGAGTGAATGGCCCTGGCCGGCGAAGTTGCTAAATGCGACATGCGATACGAAGAACGCCGATAAATACCGCATCACATCGTTAATAAGTAAAGGAACCCTGCCGGTGAGCTTGCAATTGCGATATACGATGTTTAGAGGAATTGTAAAGCACTTGTCGATTGCAGCTAAATTTAACGGTTCTGCTAATTTAGCAGAATAGATAACTTTGGAGGTAGATGAATGAGACTCCGCAGGGAATCCATGAAGAAATTTCGCCTGTACTGGAAGAAATAGTTTCCGGATTTGAACATTTGTCTCTTACGCCTTCACCCTGAACACCATTAATGGTATCCAAGCAGCTTAAAGACACTGAACAAGATCTCAAGGATCAGAGAAAGAAATCCAACATGGCTTTCAGAATTGGAAGAGGATGTGGTAGAAGAGAAAGAGCAGTTGCAAATGCTAAAGCGATGGAAGCTATGCAACAGATGCAAGCTAGATTAGAAGCAAAGGAAACAAGGAGAAGTGCAGATGTTGGAGATGTCAGTGAGCCTGAAGCTGAAGTTGTAGAAGAGGAGGAACCTGTAGAAGTTACCCCTGAGATGAGATTCTCTAAGTCAGTGTTGAGATCCACATCTAGACCCAGAACTAAGGTTTCAATTTATGCAGGAGGATTAAATCCTAAGGAGTTGATAGACTGGATTAATGACATGGAGAAATTCTTCGATTATAAAGAAATGGAGGATGAGAAGAAGCTGAAATTTGTTGTCACAAAGTTGAAAGGACATGCACCACTTTGGTGGGATGGAGTGCAGACAGAAAGAAAGAGAATTGGTAAGCAGCCAATTAAAAATTGGAACACAATGGTGGCAAAGTTGAGGAGTAAGTTTTTGCCAAGTAATTATCAACAGACATTATTTAGACAGATGCAGAATCTTCGACAGAGGTCTTTGACAATGAAAGAATACACAGTGGAATTCTACAAAGTGAGTATAAGAGTTGGACAAATTCAAGATAAAGATGAGAAGGTGGCAAGATATGTGAATGGTCTTAGAATGGACATCCAAGATGAGATAAGTGTACTGTCTCCTAAAACAGTAGAAGAAGCTTATCGGATGGTATTGAAGGCTGAAGAAAAACTCATAAAGAAGCAGTTTGCCAGAAATAGAGGTACTTTCCGAGGAAGGGGAAGTCAACGTGGTAGAAGAAGGTCTACAACACCTAGATGGAGCTAGCAGCAGTTCAAGTCAGCGTACACCCACAAGAGGTGATGCAAGTGGCAGAGGGAGTTTTTCTAGAGGAAGAGGAGGCAAAGGCAGAGGAAGAGAAGTTAGATGTTACAGATGTAACAAGCTGGGACACAGAGCCTATGAATGCCCAAAAAATTCCGGAACAACTCAGAAATGCAATTGTTGCTCAAACTGAAGAGGAAGCAGCAATGGTGACAGAAGAAGAAAATGTACCAGAGGAAGGAGAATCTTTGGTAGTTAACAAAGTATAGCTAAGCCAACAAAGGAAGTTGTTGGACTAGTACAAAGGAAGACTTTGTTCAACACTGTGTGCAAGGTTCAAGGAAAATGTTGTCAGATGATAATTGATAGTGGCAGCACTAATAATTTGGTCTCTACAGAAGTGGTGGAGAAGTTGAAATTGAATACAAAGAAACATCCAACACCTTACAAGGTGTCATGGCTACAAAAGGGACATCAGTTGTTAGTGAATGAACAATGTGAAGTGGAGTTACATTTGGGCAAGTATAAAGATAAAATTTTGTGTGATGTGATGCCTATGGATGTATGTCACATATTGCTTGGAAGACCTTGGCAATATGACAGAGGAGCTATGCATGATGGAAAAAGAAACACATACAAATTTGGTAAAGATGGTGTCAAACATACATTACTGCCTATGGAAGAAGAGGATGCATCAAGAAAGTCTGATCCGAAGACTCTATTGCTAAGTGGAAAAGAATAGTTGCAGCAGATTGAAGAGAATGAGGTGAATTTTGCATTGATTTGCAAGCCCAAGGTAATAATTACTTCCACTAAAGTTTCTAATTTACCAATTGAAATACAAGAGATGTTGGACAGTTATTGTGATATCATTGTAGATGACTTGCCTAATGAGTTACCACCCATTAGAAAAATCAGTCATCATATAGATTTGATTCCAGGAGCAAATCTACCAAATAAAGCAGCTTACAGGATGACTCCCACAGAGAATGAAGAAATCAGGAAATAGGTTTAGGGATTGTTAGATAAAGAACTAATTAGAGAGAGTTTGAGTCCTTGTGTGGTGCCAACAGTGTTGAGCCCAAAGAAAGATGGAGGCTGGAGAATGTGCACTGACTCGAGAGAAATCAATAAAGTAACAATCAGGTACAGATTTCCTTTACCTAGAATCGAAGATTTGATGGATTGTTTGAGTGGAGCAAGATATTTTACAAAGCTAGATTTAAAGAGTGGGTATCATCAAATAAGGATTAGAGAAGGGGATGAATGGAAAACTGCTTTTAAAACAAATGAAGGATTGTATGAATGGATGGTAATGCCCTTTGGGTTGTCAAATGCGCCTAGTACGTTCATGAGGCTTATGAATGAAGTTTTAAAGGAATTTATTGGTAAATTTGTAATAGTATATCTAGACGATATATTCGTTTACAGGAGGTCTAAGGAGGAACACATGAGACATCTTAATTATGTCTTACAAAGGTTGTAGCAAAAAAATTTACTCTTGAATTTAAAGAAATTTTCATTCATGAAGGAAGAGTTGGTGTATTTGGGCTTCGTTGTTTCTGTTGAGGGGTTAAAGATGGATACAGAGAAGATCAAGACTATTATGGAGCGGCCTTCGCCAAAAAGTGTTTTTGAGGTAAGAAGTTTTCATGGTCTTGCTATTTTTTATAGAAAATTCGTAAGGAACTTTAGTAAGATCAATGCTTATATTATCGACACTATAAAGAAAGATAGACAATCATTTAAATGGACTATTGAAACAGAAAGGAACTTTCAGCTATTGAAGAGAAAGATTACTGAGAAACCTATTTTGATTTTACCTTATTTTAATAAACCTTTTCAAGTGAAGTGTGATGCCAGTGGAGAAGCCATTGGAGTTGTTTTGAGTCAGGAGGATAGACCTGTAGCTTATTTTAGTGAAAAGTTGAATGGGACAAAGAAGAAATATTTTTCTTATGACAAAGAGTTTTATGCAGTGGTGCAGTCATTGAAGAAGTGGAGACATTACCTAATGTCTAAAGAGTTTATACTTTATTCAGACAACAGTGCATTATGCAACAGCCAAATCTCAATCAGAAACATGCTAAATGGATAGAGTATCTTCAAGGTTTTAATTTTGTCTTAAAGCATATAAATGGCCAATCAAATAAAGTAGCAGATGCCTTAAGTAGAAGAAACATACGACTTCAAGAAAGTCAAATTCAAGTGTTGGGTTTTGATTTTCTTAAGGAATTGTATGAAAAAGACTTAGATTTTAAAGAGGCATTTGAACCGTGTACAAATCCTGTTTCGTTAGGAAGAAGTAAGTGGCTTGATTATTCCTTGCAAGATGGGTTGTTGTTTAAAAGAAATCAGTTGTGCATACCAAATTTCTCTATGAGGGAAAATTTAATCAAGGAGAAACATAGTGGTGGACTTGTAGGACTTTTTGGTGTAGACAAGACTTAGGAGCAGTTGAACAACTTTTATTTATGGCCGAAGATCAGGACTGAAGTGGAGAAGTATGTAAAAAATTGTAAAGTCTGTTAGTATGCAAAAGGAAGAAGCCAAAACAGAGGGATGTATGTTCCATTACCTATTCCAGATAGACCTTGGGATATGGTAAGCATGGATTTTGTTTTGGGCTTACCAAATACTCAAAGAGGTAATGGTTCAATTTATGTTGTGGTTGACAGATTTTCAAAAATGGCACATTTTATTCCATGTTATAAAACCAGTGATGTTAATCACATTGTTAATCTGTTTTTTAAAAAGATTGTAAGATTGCATGGGTTACCTAAGATTATTGTTTCAAACAGAGACTCCAAATTTGTTGGACATTTTTGGAGGACATTGTGGAATAAGCTTGGAACTAAACTGAGTTTCAGTTCTGCTTATCATCCTCAGACGAATGGACAGACTAAAGTTGTAAATAGAAGCTTGGGTAATCTTCTGAAGTCTTACAGGTGAACATCCAAAACAATGGGAGCAAGTAGTGGCACAGGCTGAATATGCATATAATGACTCTCCTAACAGGAGTACAAGGCAAAGTCCATTCCATATAGTTTATGGAATGCACCCAAGAGGAGTTTCTGAATTAAGAAATCTGGGAAAAGTTGAGAGGAGAAGTGATGAAGGGGAAGATTTTGCTTCAAAGATGCAAGCAATATGTGAACAGGTAAAATAACAGTTACAGGACAGCAACATAAAGTACAAGAGCATAGCAGACTTGAGAAGGAGAGAAGTTAACTTTGAAGTTGGAGATTTGGTTTTAGCACACCCGAGGAAGGAAAGATTTTCAAAAAGAGAGTATAACAAGTTAAAGTTCAAGAAAATTGGACCATGCAGAGTATTGAGGAAATTTTTTGCAAATGCATATGAAATTGAATTACCCCCTGATATTGGAATATCTCCAATTTTCAATGTTGCTAATTTGTACAGGTATGAAGGTGAAAATGCAGATGACACAACAGAAGATCAAGAGAAACAAGAAATTGATTGGGTAAAACAGTTACCTACAGCAAAGGAATTGAAGCCAGAGAGGATTCTAAACAAAAAATTGTTGAAGAAGACAAGGGGACAGTGGTATTTTCAGTATTTGGTCAAGTGGAAAGATTAACCAATTGTTGATGCTACCTGGGTGAAAGATGCCATGCTACAGAAATTGGGCAATTCTGTAGAAGAGCTCATGGATAGGAGCCCATGAAGAATTTTGTCCTTAGGAGTTTGATGCAGGAGCATGAGGCTTAAAGACAAGAGGCTTCGTATTATTCCAAAAAAATACAAAAAAAGTTTACAAGCAAAGGAGTGGGGTCCTTTAGCTTTCGATTTATAAAGATTTCTAGTTAGTATTTGAACTGGAATCTAGGATTTGGATTATCATGTAATAAATTCAAGTAGTTAGATGTAGTGGAGATTCTCGAGGAGAATATCATGCAGATTAGATAGGATTAGTTATTTTGATCCTTTGATTTAGGATCTAGTTGTTAAATGAACCAGTACTTATGTAAGTTCCAAATCATTGTAAAGGAATTTTGACTGATTCAACTTGTTTGCCCATATATGATTAACGTGCAGAAAACATAACTCTGTGTATTCTTGTGTGAAATTGGTCAATCCTGGAGGTGTTGCATCCTCCATAGTATCTCTATGTATCATGATTTTCCAGAATTTAGAGTTCTGTGATATTGCATTTAATCTCTTTTTGCCATGTTTTAACAACTGCGGGGTTTGAAAGTGTATAGATTCCTTAATCGGGTTAAAGTGTCGCACTCATTATTAATCGTTGATTTCATTTTCAACGCATTGCGCCACAGTCAACAGCGGGGGTTGCCCTGGTTTTGACCCTTGTGGTAATATGAAGTCCCGCGAGCTGTAGATCTAATGGCCTCTGTCATCGAGCGTTAATCTCAAGTGCGGACCCGAACTTTTGTAAATTGTAGTTCATAAAGCTATCGACTCCAGTAGGCGGTATCGTTGCATAGATCTCCATGCAATATCACAGTGACCATCGGATCATTGTTGATGTTGACCGTTGGATCGTTGGTTAATATCGCATCGCAAGGTTCAAGAGTGAATGACTCTCGTCGGCGGATTTGCGAAATGAGACATGCGATACGAAGAACACCGATAAATATCATATCGCATCATTAATAAGTAAAGGAACCCTGCAGGTGAGCTTGCGATTACGATATGCGATGTTTAGAGGAATTGTAAAGCACTTGTCGATTGCGGCTAAATTTAGCGGTTCTGCTAATTTAGCAAAATAGATAACTTTGGAGGTAGATGAATGAGACTCCGTAGGAAATCCAAGAAGCAATTTCGCCTGAACTGGAAGAAATATTTTCCGGATTTAAATGTTTGTCTCTTACGCCTGCACCACGACCACCAAAATTCCCTCTGGTGGTTTTGCCAGTATTTCTCGCAGATTGGATAGCCAGTTGGGCATCCAAACTTATTGTACTCAGAATTCAATGTTGCATAATAATAAAACCCTCAATTGCTACACCAGTTTTCCCACATTGGGTTTTCCTAGGGACATTGGCTCAAAAATAATTCTGTCAATTTTTATGTGTGTGTGTGTGTGCTAGTATTTTTCAGTTCCTATTTTTGCTTTCGCAATATTGTATTTGGTTAATAAATTGCACTGTGAACATTTCATTATTTTTTCATAAAAAAAATAAACTACATAATTAAATTATTGGTTAGAAGAAATATTTCCAGTCGCTTCATTTCAAGGAATTTTCACAGTTTCTTGCTTTCTTTTGAGGATGATAGCTTCGTTCTCGATCATCAGGTGAATCTCTTCTTCTCCTCTCATCTTGCCTTCTTCTATCATCACGTCTTCTCCTATCATCATTTCTTCCATCATTGTTGTTGTAGCCTTGGTTGGATCTAGGATCTTCCTTCTTGCTTCGACAATCTCGGGCATAGTGACCATACTTGTGACAATTGTAACATTCAATTTGAATTTTATCCTTCTTCAATCTTCTATTGGATTCTTTGGATTCGGGAGAATATTTTCTTTGATTGGATGGTCTTCCTTTACCTTTCTTTTTCTAGTCTTGAGTAATGAAAGTAGCGGGATCTCCTTCTTCATGCTTTTGTATTCTGCCTCTTGAGATCATCCTAGATTCTCCTTGAGTAAGTTTTCCAATGATCTCTTCAAATGATGGGAAGTTATTGTTGTTTCTTATAGTAGTAATGAAGGTTTCCCACATAGGAGGAAGACCTCTAAGAGCTACAATCACCAACGCCCTATTAGATATAGTTTCCCCAACTCTTTGCAATTGATCTCTAACACAAGATATCTTCATAATGTAAGATTGCACACACTCTCCTTTATTCATTTTCATATGAGTTGATCCTTCAAGGAGATGATCTCATTCAAATTGATGACTTCATCCATACAGTCCAACTTATCATACATGTCTTTAGACTTATTCAAATTCCCAACATAAGCAAGTAAATGATTTTGCAAACCATCAGCTATAATTTTCTTTGCTTTTAATTCACCTTTCTTGTACTTGTTCTTGGCAGCAGCATAAGCATTCTCTGGAGGGTCAGATACTTTTCCTTGAATGTATTCCAAAGCATCATTGTCTTCAGCTGTGATTTCTAACCTGATCTTCCAAGCAGCAAAGTTAGATGAGTCACCCAACTTCTCATTTTCCTTGAAGAAGGAAGTCGACATTTTGACCAAACCCTAATACGCTTCTTCAACTATTTCCAAGAGTGATTGCTCTTTAATCCTTATCTCTTTGGGCTTCTCTTCACCTTGCTCTGATACCATGTTAATTTTTCCATTGTTCTATGTTGTTACAATCACTTTAGCCCAATTCTTATCTTTAGTTAGCAATCTTTCAAAACAATTTAATCTTCCAATGATCAATAGAATTTGTAGATAGAATAGTAAATGCAGTAAATAACAAGAGACAAATAAGAGAGACCAGGTTTGGTCAAAGACTAGGGGAAAACCCCATAAGGGAGAAAACCCTTTCAAATTGTTCTTCTTATTAGATTGTCATAAAATGTTCAGCAAGAGAGAGTGTAATGATTCAGATCTTCAATTACAAAATTATCTAGCAAAACCCAGCAATGTTTAGAAACATGAGCCCAAAAACAACATTGATCAGAGAAAATTTTCCAACCCGCGTCAACTGTAAAAATGAAACCATAGTTTCCAGCCACACGGAGAGAGTGTATGTGCGTGAAGTTGAAACATTCCAACAACACAGATAAGCCTCAGTGCCTGTGTTGCACTGGAAAATCCCTATGACAACCCTGCGCTGCAAATCAAAACCCTAGACCACACATGCGAGCTTCAAACCCTGCAATTTCGAACCTGTACGAACCAATCTTTGTGAAGCACTTCAGACCTATGCGAGCCAAATCAACTAAGAGAGAGAAGATGCTTGATGATGATCTCCAAATGAGGGTCAATTGACTTGTATCGGCTTCCAAGGGTGTCCAGATTCCTCTTAGGATCAACCGGTCCTTTTGTGCATGTGGGTTTCCAAATTAAAAATATAATTTTCCTTAGCCAAAATAAATTCTTCCAAGGGCTAGGAGGGGTCTTTCTTGATGAGGAAGGTTGTCCAATGGAGGCAATTTGTCCCTAAGCATCCAAATTAACAAAATTTGGAGAGAATAGCTTATAAAAAAACAACATAGATTCTCTCCTAGTGAATTCAAAAGTTGACCCTCATATTTCCCCTAATAGTTCATCTAATGATACATGGCTCCAAAAATGAAAAGAATTATCCGAAAGACGATTGTTCATACATCCACATCTCCCCTAGCTCCAAAAACTCCTATGGTTAGGAGTCTCTTTAGTGATACATCCACCTCTGATAAATTGGCTCATTGTTGCATTCAAACCATTGGATGTGAGTGGCTTCGTTGATGCTCCTCACAAATTTCCTGATAAGTATGAAGTGTACTAATGTGAACACAGTCGAAAAACATATGCATGAACTATGTAGGGTTGTGGGTGGATTATTAATCTAAGAGAAAGATATTGTTATGATGTTGTTTGCCTTGTCCTTAGAAGGGAGTGCTTGAGATTGGTATTGATATTTTCCTCAAGAGAGGCTTAAGAACTAGGAATTTTTCCACCAATCATTTGAAAAAAGATGGGCCACAGTTAAGGAAGGCATACAACTCTTGGATAAGTTCCAAGTAGCCAAGAAAACCGAAAATGAGAATGTCAAGGAATTCACACAAAGGTTTGATAAGTTTCTCAAAGAATTCCCTCCCCTATATAAGCCTACTGAATAGATTATCCTTGAGAGATACATAGAAGCCTACCCTAGACATTTGTTATATGCACTAATAGATAAGGGACCAAAGGCTTTGGATGAGGCCAAGATCCTAGCTATCCTAATTGAGCACAATGAGTAAATCCAAAATTGATTTGCTTGCTTACCCAAGGGCTAGAATTGTACCCAAAGCTAAACCTAGCACCAAGGTTGACCTTGACTTGCAAGCATTTTCCCCAAAAATTAACAAATTTACATATGATCTAATGCAAAGACAAATGGCTATGATGAGCAAGCTATCAATTTTGTAAAGGGAAAGGGAAGCCCATCAAAACTCCCCCCCTAAGTCACAATTCAATAAAGAAATGCCTCTTAAAATGAATCCTTTCAATGGAAGCAATGTTGTACAACAATGTTCCCAACACTCTTGCCCCCAACAAATATGATTGGCCAAGGGACCTCTTGGTGTCAAACATGTAATGAATTTCATATCCAAGAGGAGTGTCCTTACAATCAAGTGGAAGAGGAGGAGAGCCTGAAGCATCTTATTATTGTTAATGACAATGCTTCCTTCAATATTTTGCTTGGATAATCCTTCTTCTTTCAACATCATGAAGAAACAAATGAAGAACCTACTACTAATTGTGATGAGCCAATCATGGTTATTGAAGAGGGAGAAAGATTCAAAGGATTACATTACTCTAAAAGAAATAATGACCAAAACCAACCCCAAGCAAGCACTAGTAGTAATAGTTGATGAGACCCATCAATAGGTATATCTTGAAGTTCATTATGCTATCCTCCAGCTTTAAAACTATCATTTTCTCACATTAATTCATATTTTTGGTTATAATATGCTTGGTAAGAAGAGTAAAAGGTGTTTGTCATAGTATGTGGCCTAATGTGATTAAATTGCAGGAAAAAAGAAACATTTTGCGGTATTTATTATGTAGGGGCTTGATGAAGACAACCAAGAGGGAATCTAGGAGGCTTGTCCACCTCCTTAACTCTCTAACTCGTCTTGAGATCACCAAATCCTCACTCACAAGCTCGAATTCATTGACAATGGAGTAACTCCAAGTGCATGAGAAGCTCAAGGAGGACAAGATCCATAATTTTCGAGATCAAGGAGGGAACCACTCCTATTTTCAAGGGAGTTGCTATCAACTACCCTTTTGTATAAATAAACGAGCTGAAAGGCTCATTAGGATTTGAATTTTTTATTCAACTAGGAGTAGCTATTGAGTCCAAGGCTTGACCTTGTTATTGTTAACTTTCATGTGATGTATGAGACTACTATTTTATGCTAATGAGAAGTTTGTTATTGAGCTGCATTTGAGCTAGTTCTAGAGGGTTGAAACCCTTGGGTTTGGGCCCAACCCAAAGGCTTTAGTCCCTCTTCTGTATTTCAAGTCTTGTTCTTGTTTCCAAGCATTTCATGTATTTCTTTTCTTGCATTAGATATTAAGCTATAAAAACTTGTGATTGCAGGGTTCCTTATCACCTCTCTTTTGGTAAAAGTGGTGGGAAAAATTCACAATCTCAATCCAAAAATATTTATGTATGATTTCTTGGAAATAGGTAGATGTTAGTTATCATTTTCCATATTTGCTTTTTGCAACCTAGAAGTTAGTTTAGTCATTTTAGTAGCATTGTGAAATAAAATATTTTTGTGGTCAAATTCAACTCATCTTTTCCATGAAAATTTATGTCACTATGTTGTTGATCATTTAATGCATGTAGTGGGCTAGTTGCAAGGTTGTGTTGACCTGGAACGGTGGCCACATCTTTCATCTCCACTTGGACTTTTCCAGCTTCTCCCTTTACCTCTCACACTGCTCTCAAACTTTGTTTCCACAGTCCTTTTGATTAGAGACATCGTGGGCATCCATCTTGGTGCAAGACATACCTCTGAGAGGTCCTAGGCTTGGCTAGGAGGTTTCCCCAAAATTCATTCACTCCCACCTACCTTCATCCATCTCTTTCTTCCCTCAAGACAACATCTCCACCCTCAAAGGACTCTCGGAACCCCCCCTGTAGCAATACATGACCTTCTATAGTAGCACTTGTAGCTAGCTTGTAGCACCATTTTCCTCTACCTTTTTTGCTCCCAACTTCAACCTTAGCTTGGTTCAAATGAATAATGACCCCCAAGTTGTGATTTGATGATATATAGAGGCTCTTAGACCACTCCGACCTCCCCTTTTCCTCACTGCAAAACATAGTAGAATTAGTGTTTTTTAATTGACAAGCATGTTACAAGTTAGATTTTTTATTTTCAAGCAAATGTAAGTAAAGTAGATCAATGATATGTGCAATTAGGTTATTGATTTGATGAAATGTGCAAAATAGAGTAGCTTCACTTTTGCAAGTAGACTAATCTTTTTCTCATGGCATTTCCACTTTCATAGTCAAAATCAGTTTCATCAGGAGCTTTCACTATAGTTAAGTTGAAGGAATGGTCTCTAAACACCTGCATCTAATGTCATAACTGAGGATGGCATGAGTAGAACCTAACCTACTATGAATTCAACATTGTCACCTCTAAGTTTGTACGAACCTTGGGTTGATAATTTAAGTTGAGGAGCCCTTGGGAGTTGTAACACTCTCGATGCAATACCAGGGCTCACCAATAGTGCCCCCAAAAAGAGTGATAGGTCACGCCATCTCCTAAGAACATCAAAAATCCCAATGCACTTGGTCCTAATATGTCCTTGGATGTTGACTTAGGAAGTTTCTTGGAAAATATGAATGTGCAAGTGCCTCTTTTGAAATGGCTAAACTTGAACCCCAAAAGGGCAAGTCAAAAAAGCATTCAACCTTGAAAAGGAATCTGAGGACCCTATAATGATCTTCCAAAACATGTATAATGATCAAATAAATGGAGGGCATGCACCCTTATAATTGTCCTTAGTGATAAATAATCTGATCTTGCACAATTGTATGCTTGACTCTGGTGCCTCTACAAATGTAATGCCTTTAAGAGTCATGAATAAATTGGAATTGCAAACCACTAGACCATATAAGAATGTGTGTGCCTTCAACTCAAATTCTATTCATGTGTATGGCTTGATAAAAGATGTTAAAATATCTTTATCTGCTAACAAAGACGTTTTAGTGCTAATGTATATGTAGTCATTGATGTGCCTCATTCTTAGGGTATGCTCTTGTCTAGGCAATGGTGTGCCTCTATAAGTGGGAAATCACAAATGGATCTATCATACGCTACCATACCTACCATGGATGGGAAACCATTAATTCTACATAGAGAGCCACACATGCCTGAGCATGTGGAAGACATAGAAACATTTCATTTCCCTCATCCCATTGGCAAAGCCAAGACCAACATACCTGCAAGACACCTACACTTGAAAAAAAACACTTTAATCCAAAGATCCCCGATAGGACAAAAGAGGTTGAATCCCCACCAGGGAATGTCTGCCAAACCAACAATGCTCCTGGAAGTAGGATTAAGGAACCGACATTGCAAAACAAAAAGAAGAAATGGATTTAGAAGCAAGGTAAAGACTTTCAATTTGGTGTCTTAGTCCATGTCGACATTAACCCTCTTCCATTTAGTGTCCATGGCAAAGTAGGGATTGGATATTTCTATATTGCGAAGATTTATGGTGAACTCCTACCTTCCCTGGTGGGAGGTAATTACCTTACATTGTTCAATGGAACCTAATGCATTTGTAGTTAGGTATCTGCACTGCATTTGTGTGTTGCATTATTGTATGTGCATCCTACTTATTTATTACTATGATGATGTGTTTCCTTCTAGATTAGATTATATCTAGATAAAATTTTACTTTCAGTATGGTTTCATATATCATATAAAGACAAGGGTGACGATCGACAACATGGACACATGATAGCAAACAAGTTTATTTGAGTGTGTAGGTAGTAGGTCTACGAGCCCAGGGATTGTTGGGGTTCTCATGAACTCCCTATTTGAGTATATGGATCATGCGCTCTAGAGTACATGTTCTCGAGTTGGAGCCAAAGGTTACCCACCTGTTGACATGGTGAATTTTTGCTATACCAACAAGGGGAACTAACCCGATCACAAACCCCAATTAAGCCTATTTTCGTTTGGAGTGGCTAGTTCCAACAGGTTTTAAGGGACTCCGTGAACTGTAATAGGTGTTGGAAGATTGCTTCCGGGAAGGAGACTTCAATTAAATCAACAGAATAAAACAACTAACCACTATGTATTAAATCCTATCTACACTACTTCTAACTACTCTAATCTAGTCCTAACTATCCTAATCTACCCTGCAGGAGCAAAACAAAGAAGGTTAAACATCATATATAAATTCTGAGTCCAAATGAATCAATTACTGGTTCACATAAGAACAAGGTTGTATTAACTCCTAATCGCAATGCAATTACTTATATAGGAATATACATTCCTTTCCATACAAATAACATTTGCAACTGATGTTTAACAAAGTCTGGAATCAACAACCTTTCATGAATTATCAATGCTATTGAATGACATTCAAATAACCAAGAGCAACCATGAACTGCTAATTATCAATATGCATGAAACAAATCACATTTGTTTTTATACAAGCAACAACACACTAGTTCCAAACATATCAGAGAAAAGGAAAAATAAATTTGAAACACCGGCTCCTTCTTGAACCAAACAGTCCTCTTTATTCACAATAAATCAAAATTGTTTTTTCTCCAAACAAAAAGCCCCCTCCCCTATCTGGAGGTAATACTTATGTAGCCCTAAATGACCCTCGGTCTGCCATGACCTTTCATTTCCCCCATTTCATTACATAGATAAGAATATACATACGAGAACGGTCAATGAAACTGCTGACACGCCAAGGTCACCCTTGGTGGAGCGTTCTCCCTCCTGGGGAAATGATTGGATGTCGTTGGAACAGAGGAGGATTACGGATCATTTCTTAGCACCTGTGTGGAGTGGCTATCATTCTCTGTCATTTCTTAAAGGAAACTAAAGATGTTGCGCTCACCATCCCCCATCTGGCATGCTTTGTGATGTATCTGGCAATGATGACATCTTGATGGATTAGTGTTGTCATGAGTGCTTCCACTGAACTGAAGGAGTGCCTCCATTATGCACTTTGGGGGTCTGTCTTCCCTTTCGCAGAGTGTATTTCGCAATGCTGACACCGGTGGAGAAGACGTGTCATCTTGATACAACTCACCTTTATCCGTTACCGGATTTGCTCGAATTTGCCTGCAAAATAATTCATATCAGCTATGACTGTGAGACATATGGAAAACAGGCCTACAAAACATGAATCTTGCGTTTATAAAATAAAATGTGAAAGAATCCGCCCTTCCTTTTAATTTATGCACTGATTAAGTCCCGCAGGCGAAAACCTGACTTACACTGAAAATCATTACATAACACCGAACTGGATCCGAAATCCGGACTTGAAACGTTATATACAAGAACTCATACCTTATCGGGTCCGCCATATGAGGATTTTCCATAAAAAATAGCTACCGCGGCATTTTATTGAATACACAGAAAAATGTGTGAAAAACCCGCAACCCGATCGTACAGCCGGACTTCAAAAATCATATATCGGAGCCTATAATCATCAGCGGGTCTGCTGCATAGTGTCACACCTTATGCCTGAGCGCAAGAGCCCGCCGACAGCGATTCACGATGGGGGACGGGTGGACCTGATAGCATATATATTATGTTTAATCGGATCAGTGGGTCCGCCATATCGCATAGTGCAATATGCGGAGGCCTAGGGCCCCGCCAATTGCGATATGCGATTAGGCTGGACCCGACATCGACATATATATATATATATATATATATATATATATATATATATATTATAATATATGATATATATATATATATATAGATATATATATATATGTTATATTGATAGCCCGGCGGGTCCGGTATACCATGGTGCAATATATATGTATAACCCCTGGACCTGCCGATTGCGATAAGCGATTGCGGGGGGGGGGGGGGGGGACCCGATAAAATATCTGTTGTGGTTAATACAGCGGTCGAATCCAGAAGACATATGCGCCTTTTATATATATATAGCCTTGGGCTTGGCTGATAGCGACTTGCGATATGGCTCCGAACCCAAAAATTATGAATTTGGGTGGATAATGTCTTCGGGTTTGGAAGGAAACAATGCGCAGTGTTAATTCCGATAGGCTACAAAAAGGGATTTATGCATGTTTTGCGAAGTATTTCCACTATAGAGAGTTATGATGGGAATAATGATGCAATAGAAGGTTTTGAGGGCTAAAAAGGTTCTGATGGACGGAATGAATGGAGGGCTAGGCTGGGTGAGAATGGACCATGCAGCAGGGATTAAAAGGGGGGTTTTGACCATTAAGAACTGAAATTTTGTCTTGGCAACGAGTTAAAGTCTCTGGGACTAAACAAATCATTTGGAGAGGTAGAAGACCAACTTTTAGGGGACCCATTCAAAATTGTTGCCAAGGCAAGTTTTGATAGGGTGGTGGTTGTGGGCGAACCAGTTATCTCTGTTTCCAAATAAACCTTGGATCAATAGAACATCAGGGTGTTAGGATAAACTTGAAATGCAGACTATATAGATGGACAAGCATGGGTTCCACTTCAACATTAATTGCTTCAGGTGGGATAGAGACAAATAGCTTCTACTTACTGATAGGATTTTGACGGGCATTTTCCAATGGCAATATTATGGGATTTATTGACCTCCCTTTACCTGTTTCCTGCTTTCAAAAATTCTTTTGGGGCCATCATTGGTATGTCCATGCCTGTTTAGGTGTGTAACTCAGCTCTTTATTGTTCATCAAACTTGATATAAATATGTTTGTCTGCACTTTATATAAGAATTTCAGTGTTGTATTTTCATCTGATTGAATGGGGCGCAGTCATGGATCTTGCCATATTTTTAAACCACTTAAGCAAGGTTGGGCTTGCTGTATCAACTAGTACTCTAAGCCCAGCAACAGTCCCTACTCTAACCGACTTCCCAAACAACCTGTCCTTCTAGGTTGGCACAAGGACTTGACATTTCATTTTTTTTTAAAATAAGTCCTTCTAGTTTCAGGCACAAGGACTAGAGCACAATTGGATTTGCCACAGGTATATGACAGTGAGTTTAGCCCATGAAAGGAGGTTTACTTGTAGATGACAGGTATTGGAAAACTTAGTGTGGTGGATGGGACCAATGGAGAATGACTGCAAACCTTACAAGCAAGTATAGGCTAGCTCTGAGTGGAATTTTGAAATGCAGCATTCCTCCATGCCATTCCAGCTGTAGTTACACATTTTTTTGTTTTATAAGGATGCCCCTACATGTTCCAGATATCCAAGTTATCAACAGATCTCACAGAGTTCCCAACAGATGCCAATGAGTGGTCTCGGTTTGGATTCCACCAGTGATTTTCAAGTTCTCATGGGCCTATTGAAAATTTGTTTGATTTGCAAGGTAATGATGGATTTAGAAACAGCATAATCATCAGCAGGTTAATGAGGAAGGGAAAGGTTGAAGGTGGTGAATGAGGACAAATCTGAGAAAGGTAAGACTAGGAGGGGAGGGCCGAAATCAGTTGGCTGAAAAAGACTGTTATTCAAAACAGCAGGAAAATAAACTCTACAAAAAACAAAAAGGGAAAAGACAGAAATGCAACTAAACTAACCGCAAAAAGAAAATGAATTCTAACCTACTGAGGAGGTAACCACCATGTGGTGGCTACTTGAAGTATCTCTTCAGATGTTGGCCATTAACAAGGAGTTTTTTAGTCTCTCCCTGTAACGTTTTCAACCTGTAAGCTCCTTGACCAATTTTTTCAACAACTTAGAATGGGCCCAGCCATAACTGTTGGAATTTCGTGTGTTTACCTTTTGGCTCACTCAACTTGTCCCATTTCAGGACTAGCTTTCCTATTTAGAAGTCTTTATCTCCTGCCAGATGATGATCAAACCATCTTTTTACAATCATTTGGTGATTCTTGAATTTTTTCTGGCTTTATCTCTCAATTCCTCCAACCTCATCAGTTGGTTGATCCCCTCTTGAAGTAAGGCAGAGGGGGCTCCTCTTGAAGCTTGGGAGAGCTATAAAGAGGGAAGGGTAACGTTGGGAGGAAGGATGGCTTCCTGTCCATAGACGAGGAAGTATGGGGAGTTTCCTAAGGCCACTTTTGGGGTGACACTATCGGCCCAAAGGGCATTTGTTAGAGCGTTGTGCCAGTTTTGCTGGTTGTCTGCGACAGACTTATGGATTATGCGTATGAGGTTCTTATTTGAGGAATCTGCAACTCCATTTCCCTGGGGGTAATAGTTTGTTGCATACCTTATGTGGATTGATTTGTCAATAGCAAATTCAGTCAATTTCAGTGATGAAAAGTAAGAAGCTTTATCAAATATGAGAGTGTCAGGGATGCCATACCTGTTCATAATGAATTTCTCAATGAAGGATATTACCTCATCTTTGTTCACCTTCTGAAGCGGGATGGCTTCGGTCCATCTGGTGAAGTAGTCAGTCGCTGTGAGTATATACTTATGTTGTTGTGAAGAGTTTGGAGTGATCTCGCCTATGACGTCTCGGCCCCATTGCTAGAATGGTCGATAAATCATAACAGGCCTGAGGGGAACAGTTGGCCTTCTTTCTCGTCCTGTGGCGGTTTGACACACCTTGCATTTGCGAGCTTAGGCATGCGAGTCTCTAAACATTGTGGGCCAATAATATCCAGCTCTTAATATTTTGTGAGCAGTGGTCTCTCCACCATAGTGACCACCTGCTGGGTCGTCGTGCATTTCTTTCAATACATGGTCGGCATCATCCTTTTCCAAACACCTCAGCCAAATTCCATCATAATTTTTCCTGTATAATATGTTATTGGCCAAATGATACTGATTAGATTTCAGTCTGACTGCTCTCCTTTGTGACGCATCCATGTGTTCTAAACATGATCCCCGTATTAGATAGAGGCGTATGTCATAGTACCACGACTCAGGATCCAAAAAGACTTCCGACGTTTCTCGCTCATACATCAATGCTTCGTTAATCCAAAGGGGCTCCTCCCTAAATTTCGTTTGTGCATACTGCATGCTCCGCATTTCTGGTTCTTCGGACACCCCTTCTTTATCCACCCAGCTTCTGCTGCTAGCCTACAAAGTCCCTGCCCTCGAACTATCTGTGTTGGCTTAATCTTGAGGTCGAACTCTTGAAGGGCGGTTATCCAATTCCCTCTTCGTTCACCCATTTCCTTCTGCACGAAGAGGACTCTTACAGCAGGATGGGGAACGACTACTTTGGTCTTGGCCTTTAGTAGATAAGGGCAGAAATGTTTTACAGCATTGAAAACTGCAAAGCCCTATTTCTCCACATCTGGGTAGTTGAGTTCTGCCCCTTGGAGATTAGAGCTCATATAAGAAATAGGGGCTTCGTTGCCTGCGTTATTTTTCTGAGTGAGTATTGCGGCATATGAAACATCAGAAGCAAAAGTGTACAAGAAGAATTCCTTGCCGAAATCGGGGTTGACCAATGCAAGAGCTTCAGCGATGGCTTCCTTGATTCGCTGAAACTCTTTCTTGGCTTCATCACTCCATTTATAGACAACGCCTTTCTTCATCATCAGCTGCATGCGGCGCACTATTTCCGCAAAACCTAAGACAAATTTTCTAACAAAATTGATCTTCCCGAAGAAAGATTGCATGGCCTTCTTATTTGCAGGGGGTTGTATTCTCATAATGGTCTCTATTGTTTTAGGATCAATAACAATCACTTCTTTAGAGAGGATATGACCCAATAGTTTTCCTTCTGTAACTGCGAAGATGCTATTCTTGGGATTCAATGATATTGCATACCTTCTGCATCTTTCGAAAATCTGTCTCAGGTGATAAAATATGATCCCTTTTGTGATATGAATACACAGTGATGTCATCCATGTAAACCACTATTGATCTGTTAATCAACCCTCAGAAAGCTATGTCCATAGCTCTCTGGAATGTGGCACCCGCGTTAATAAGCCCAAAAGGAATTTTACAATATGTGTAGGTGCCCAATTTAGTATTGAAGGTTGTCTTCAGTTGATCCCACTAGATACAAACATTTTATTATATCCTAAAAATCCATCTAATAGGGACAACATTTCAGACCCAGAAACGCACTGAAGGATGTGTTCCATAGAGGGGGCAGGATAGTTATCCTTTTGCGATGCTTTGTTTTGGTTTCTAAAATCGATACACAGCCTGATATCTCCATTTTTCTTCCTTACTGGCATGAGATTGCCCACCCAGCGGGTGTGCCTGACCGGAAAGATGATTTTAACATCTAGCATCTTGTTTAATTCTTTCTTCACCAACGGTTCTAGGCTTGGATGCATTTTGTGAAGCTTTTGTTGGTAGGGCTTAGCCTCCTTTTCTAAAGGAATTACATGCTGCATAACACTGGTATCAAAGGTTCTTAGGTCTCCATATGTCCATGCAAAGACGTCATTGTATTCTTTAAATAGCTTGACAAATGCAGCCTTTTCTTGTGGAGAGCACCCCAAGCCCAAATTAACAATTTTTGGGTCTTCATTGGTTCCCAAGTTGATCAATTCATACTTCATGGATGAGCTATGCGTTTTGCAGTTACTTGGCTTCTTGAATTTATCATGCAAGTCATACAGTGCTCCATCTTAACAACTGACTTGGGAATCACATTTGGCTGATATTTTTCCTCATCTTCCCTCTCGTTCATAAGCTTGTCGTGTTGCTTTTCATCAATGACTGCATTCTTGAATGTCTTTTCGCAGTGCAAGAACTCAAGGATTTGCTCGTCATCTTCAAACACCTGCCAGTTTGAGATGTTATCAGGCACGGATGGTCTGAAAACCAATTCAACATAACATTTATTCTTCTTCAATCTAAAATCAGGCAAAAGTTTAGCAGCCATGCTAGCCATCAGATTGGCACCTTGGTTTTGCCCTCGAGGTATGTATGTGATATTAAAAGAATCAAAATTGTCAATTAAGCCCCATACCTCATGCAGTTACCTTACCAGGTGTCGCGAATTGCAATGTATCCTCTTCCTTACCTGATCCACGATTATCTGTGAGCCACCAAAAACTTTAAGATTTTTCACCTTCATATCAATGGCTTTTTTCAAGCCCTGCAGCAAGCCTTCATACTCTACCGTGTTGTTGGTGCATGTGAACTCCAACCCGCTGGCCATCAGATGTTGGTTCCCTTGTGGATCAACGAGAACGCTCCAAGCACCTGCACATTCAAGGCAGTTAGAGCTATCAAAATAGAGTGTCCAAAATATAGAGTTTGGTGTTACATCAATTGAATTGCTTCCTACGAAACTAGTTCTATTATCAACTATATTACAAGGTGGTTCATCAGTTGGATTATAGGGGAGAACTTCAAACTATGTGTTTATTGCAGTTTCTTCAATTGTTTCTGCATGGAATTCTCCGAAACAGGTTTTTGTGGCACAAACATTGAAACTATAATTCCCAAGGATAGAGTTGGTAAACATTACAGGTTCGTTGGGACCGTTTAGCTTTGTCACTACATACTTCATGTATCTTTCACGATCAACTCCCAACATATCACCCTTCCCCTTCTGAGGCAGCAAGAGATGGGACCAATCAGTGGAGAAGTATCCATTCAGTTTTGTTGACCAATCCCTACTAAGCAGCATTCCATAAGCCTCGGGTATATCGACTACCACTATATCAATGACTTGAGTGTATTGTGGTTTAGCAGTCATCCGGATCAATACATCTTTCATTCCCCAATTACTTTCACATTTGTCCTATCTAATTGCATGATTCGAGTTCCAGTTTTCTCAGATACCGCATGAAGTCTTTTAGCGACAACGTAAGGCATCACAGTGGATGAGGCACCTGAGTCTACCAAGCAGTTGTGTACATTCATGTTGAAGATTTCAAATGTGAAAACGAAAGGGGGAGTCATGGATTTTGATTTCCTTCCTATCATGGTTGCACTGACATCTTGGGGTTTTCGATTCATTTTTGATAGGGTGGCTTCCATGGCTGCTGGCTTTTGGGCTGTGCTGGGAGTACTAATAGGTCTGGAGACTGACTTTTGGGTTTGGCTGCTCGAGATGGTGGGAGTTTTGCAGTTCCACTCATTCATAGCTTTCAAGAGCAAATCTATTTGCTGCATTAATTTCAGCAAATCAAAGTATGTGATATTAGCCCTAGATTTCTTAAGATCATCCACAATATTGTAATCAATGTTATAAACAGGATAGGGCAGAGTAAACATACTAGTTTTTCCATTCTTAGGAAGGATTTTACCATTTTGAGTCGCCTTCGTTGCAATGGGAGATGCATTTTCTTTCTCTGGATGATTTGCAACTGGGGTATTCTTGGACTGACCACTAGATCTACCCTTCTCAACAAGAACTTTGGGAGTGGGTGCCTTCACAGGGAAAACATCCCTTTTGGTCTAATCTACAGGTTTCATCACACCCACAAGTGGCCCCTTGCTTCGTGTGTGGATTTCATTAGTGTGGATCTCTGCAATATTGTCTCCTTGGTCATCATCGTTCTCGTTTGTATAGAAATCCCACAGTACGTTGATTTGAGATTCTTCCTCCAAGGGCTCTTCTACTTTGTATTCTTCTTCATCTTCTTATTCTGGCTCTAGCCCCACTATAGGTTCTTCTTGGTTAAGGAGCAATCCGATGAGAGCCAGCTCTTATGTATTTAGATTCCCTTCATTGGATGGAGTAGGCAGTGCAAGTGAACCATAACCACCTTCTGTCTTCTTAGGATAGAAAGGTTTGAAAGGTTTTCTGTTGTTATACTATCCTCCACTCCTGCTTGTACTCTCTCCATAATTCCTTTTCATATCGATGACTGTATTTGTCAACTTCTTAATGATCCGATGCAAACCATCTACGTCTGTGGTATCTTTTTCTTTGGTTTCAACCCCTTTGTTATCACTCCCATTATTCTTCTTGGATGCTTGAGAGGCTTTCTTTTATCCGGTTATATGATGGCATGTTATGAGACTAAGCATTTCATTCCCGACTTTTACTGCTTCATCGATAGCACCCTGTAAGCTTTGTGCATTACTCCTTTTGACCCACATCGCAGTAGGGACAGAGAGAGCAGTGATGTAGAATTTCATGAGCACCTCCTCAATAGGTCTAGCGGAGGCCGGGATTCTATTGAACAAGGTATTGAACCAGATGTTAAAATCCTTAACCTTTTCTTTGGTTTCCATTTTCAAACAGCATAGTTCTAAAACTAAGGCCGCAGGGGTTTTGTCATCACCATACTTGTCTAAAAAGGCCTGTTGGAAGGCAGCCCACAAGGTGATCGATCCGGTTCTCAAGCTAAAGTACCATGTGGACGCTGCACCAATCAGGGTAAAAGGGAATAGGCGACATACTATATCTTCATCAGCCACCCCCAGCATGCTCACAGCCAGGAAGGAGTGAATATGGTTATCAGCGGTGTCTCCCTTCCCAGGGTCGAATTTAGGCAGAACTCTTTTTGCATTCTCGGGTAAGGAATGTTGCTGCCCAGGTATCGCTACAGCATCCTGAGCGAGCCAGGGAGGAAGTGCTCCTGGAGGAGGTGGAAGTTGGTTCCCACCCGGTTGAGGAATATTAGCCATATCAAGGATATGGATGTTCTGGTTGAGGGTTTCTTCGTTAGGATTTTCCAAATCAGGCCAAGGATTGCCTTCAGAAGGGCAATCCTCAAGAATTTCTTCCCAAGGGAAGTCGATACTCTACAAAGAATCAAGCACAATATCTTCAAGAGAAGGGGTTGCATATGTCTCTTCGTTTATGTGATAGACCCTTGGCTTTCTTTTTGTTGTCGGAGGTAAAGACTGAAAGATAGGGAGTTGTGATAGAGAACAAGCGTAAGCCCGAGTAAATCTTCTGACTGGTTGTTCCTGAGTGACAGGATACTCCCACAGTGTCTCTTGTTCAAAATGAGGCTTTTCCGAATGAGAGGAAGGGTTTTTTAGACCTTCACAATCCATGCATTAATCTTTTTGAATCCATGCATGGCACTTATAAATGAAATCTTGAAAAGCTGTAGACGGTGGTTCAGCCCCTACTTCTAGCGCTAATTTGTTGACATGGCGAATTTTCGCTATACCAACAAGGGGAACTAACCCAATCACAAACACCAATTAGGCCTATTTGCGTTTGGAGTGGCTAGTTCCAATGGGTTTTAAGGGACCCCGTGAACTGTAATAGGTGTTGGAAGATTGCTTTTGGGAAGGAGACTTCAATTAAATCAACAGAATAAAACAGCTAACCACTATGTATTAAATCCTATCTACACTACTTCTAACTACTCTAATCTAGTCCTAACTATCCTAATCTATCTTGCAGGAGAAAAACAAAGGAGGTTAAACATCATATATAAATCCCGAGTCCAAATGAATCAATTACTGGTCCACATAAGAACAAGGATGTATTAACTCCTAATCGCAATGCAATTACTTATATAGGAATACATATTTCTTTCCATACAAATAACACCTGCAACTGATGTTTAACAAAGTCCGGAATCAGCAACCTTTCATGAATTATCAATGTTATTGAATTACATTCAAATAACCAAGAGCAACCATGAACTGCTAGTTATCAATATGCATGAAACATATCACATTTGTTTTTATACAAGCAACAACACACTGGTTCCGAACATATCAAAGAAAAGGAAAGATAAATTTGAAACACCAGCTCCTTCTAGAACCAAACAGTCCTCTTTATTCATAATAAATCAAAACTGTTTTTTCTCCAAACAAAAATCCCCCTCTCCTATTTGGAGTTAATACTTATGTAGCCCTGAATGATCCTCGGTCTTCCATGACCTTTCATTTCCCCCATTTTATTACATAGATCAGCATATACATATGAGAATGGTCGGTGAAACTGCTGACACGCCGAGGTCACCCTTGGTGGAGCGTTCCCCCTCCTGGGGAAATGAATGGATGCCTTTGGAATAGAGGAGGACTGCGTATCATTTCTTAGCACCTATGTGGAGTCGCTATCATTCTCTATCATTTTCTGAAGGAAACTGAAGATGTTGCGCTCACATCCCCCATCTGGCATGCTTTGTGATGTATCTGGCAATGATGACATCTTGATGGATTAGTGTTGTCATGAGTGCTTCCACTGAACTGAAGGAGTGCCTCCATTATGCACTTTGGCGGTCCGTCTTCCCTTTCGCAGAGTGTGTTTCGTAATGCTGACACTGGTGGAGCAGAGGTGTCATCTTGATACAACTCACCTTTATTCGTTACCGGGTCTAGAATTTGCCTGTAAATACTTCATATCAGCTATGACTTTGAGACATATGGCAAACAGGCCTACAAAACATGAATCTTGCATTTATAACATCATATGTGAAAGAATCCACCCTTCCTTTTAATTTATGCACTGATTAAGTCCCGCAGGCGAAAATCTGACTTACACTGAAAATCATTAAATAACACCGAACTAGATCCGAAATCCGGACTTGAAACATTATATACAGAAACTCATACCTTATCGGGTCCACCATATGAGGATTTTCCATAAAAAATCGCTACCAAGGCATTTTACTGAATACACAAAAAAACGTGTGAAAACCCCACAGCTTGGCCGTACAGCCAGACTTCAAAAATCATATACTGGAGCCTATAATCATCGGCAGGTCCGCCGCATGATTTCGCACCTTATGCCTGAGCACAAGACCCCGCCAACAGCGATTCGCAATGGGGGAGGGGCGGACCCGATAGCATATATATTATGTTTAATCGGATCGACGGGTCCGCCATATCGCATATTGCAATATGCGCAACCCTAGGGCCCCGCCGATTGCGATATGCGATTAGGCCGGACCCGACATATATATATGTTATATTTGATAACCCCGGCGGGTCCGGTATACCTTGGCGCAATATATATGTATAACCCCTGGACTCGTCGATTGCGATAAGCGATTGTGTAGGGGCGGACCCGATAAAATATATATCATGGTTAATACAGTCGTCGGGTCCGGAAGACATATGCGCCTTTTATATATATAGCCTTGGGCTTGGTCAATAGCGACTTGCGATATGGCTCCGGACCCGAAAATTATGAATTTGGGTGGATAATGCCGTCGGGTCCGGAAGGCAACAGTGCGCAGTGTTAATTGCGATAGGCCACAAAAAGGGATTTATGCATGTTTTGCGAAGTATTTCTGCTATAAAGAGTTATGATGGGAATAATGATGCGATAGAAGGCTTTGAGGGCTGAAAAGGTTCTGATGGAGGGAATGAATGGAGGGCTAGGCTGGGTGATGAATGCACCGTGCAGCAAGGATTAAAAGGAGGGTTTTGACCATTAAGAACTAAAAATTTGTCTTGGCAACGAGTTAAAGTCTCTGGGACTAAACAGATCA
Source organism: Pinus taeda (assembly GCA_000404065.3). Taxonomy (NCBI): domain Eukaryota; kingdom Viridiplantae; phylum Streptophyta; class Pinopsida; order Pinales; family Pinaceae; genus Pinus; species Pinus taeda. Next base: position 111,220 of record APFE030563574.1, read on the forward strand.
TTCAGAGAGGTAGAAGACCAACTTTTAGGGGACCTATTCAAAATTGCTGCCAAGGCGAGTTTTGATAGTGTGGTGGTTCTGGCAACAACACCACCAAAAGTGGGTAACCCCCTAGGAGAAAACTTTTCTCCTATCTAGGACAACCAACCAGAGAGAAACCATATGCATTGATCAATTATGATGATATGCCACATTCCACCACCATTTCCACTAGTCACACACCTCTCACTATCCAACATTCCTCTTGAATGAAAATGGTTCACCACTCAATAAGTGCTTTAACCATTTTGCAATCAAGTGATTTTACTTAATGTTTTGGCCATTTTAGCATGGATAAAGGGGTTATCTAGATGATTGATCAATCTTGACGATAAACTTGTTCTATCACCTTAACAGGGGGTTTTGTTTTTAGCACTAGTCTAGTGGGACCTCCTTTAAGGCCCTAGTGTTATAGGAGGGTCACTACTTCGAAAACTTGGATTCAAGTAGCATGTCCATAACCATTCCATACTTAACAACTTTCATCATTTCTTTGATGTCACATCCATCCTTTTGATTTGTTGTAATTGGTTCATTGGGATTGGCACCCTCATATCCACATCCTTGAGTCAGGGCCGAAAAACTTCACTCAGGAGGTTGATGCTTCCAAAAGAAAGATAAAAGCATAAGATGGCCACAACAAAAGAAAAAGAAAAGTGAAACTACAAAAGATATCTAAAACACTAATTGGTGTGTGGACAAAATCCTAGCATGAGCTCTAGCCCCCTCAGTAGCCATTACCTAGTTCTTGAGCACTAGATGCTCCATCACATAATAAAGCAACCCTTGCATGTCCCAACATCAATGAGAAAGAAAATGATTCATCTTTAAGGGTTAAATAAATGATACATCATTAAAATTAAGCTTGGACACGTAAGTTATGCTCCATATCAAGGCATTATCAAAAAGAAGTAAAAGGTGCACGAGAGAGGTGGAATATGCAGGCCAAGGAAAGGGGTAACTCAAGCCCCCACAATTGCTCCCTCCATACATCTACACACTCAGGATGATGGACTCCCATCAATTGGTCCCATGGTCGTGGCACCAAGCCATGAAGCCTTTCCCCTTATCACCACTACTACCATAAACACCTATGAATTAAAGAGCTCACTTTGGACATGTCACCTCCCCTTAGGGGTTGGAAGCACCTATTAGGGTTAACTATCTAGCCACCCTTAACAAGGTAGGGAACAATATTATGGGACTTGGTCTAGTTATATATTTGAAGGTGATCCTGGTTTGATGTCTTACTATGCCCTTAGCAATTAAGTATGGTCCACTGTGATGCATTTATGGCTAAGTCACTGCATTCGTGTCTGTTTTCGAGTTCGGAAACTTTGGATTTCGAATAAAGTTTGACAATTAAAATTTTGGCAATAAAGTTCGACATAAAATTCAAAATATATAAATTTGATATATGGTTGAAAAACATATACATAAATAATTGTTATAGCCTTTCCTTATATAAAAATGAATTTGTAAAGAGTTCATATAAAAATGAATTTATAAACAATTCAATTTATATACACATCAACATATACACACACATTAACATATATACAAGTTGCGGCCGTAACAGAAGATAACATGAACTCATTCCCCAATGCAAGGAAAAACCATATTTCAGGAAATGTTATAAAGTGATGTAAAAACAATATTGAAAAAATGGATCACAATTATTATTCTAAGTTATCATCCATCCATCATGTTTATATATTATCATAGATTCACTCCAAACTACTATACTTCCAGAAATGTTTTATCACACTACTTTGTGATGGATGCGTAAAACTCTATAAACATTAGAAGGTTGGATTATCAATTTCTCACAGTTATTATTCTATGTCATCTTATCCTTCGAAATCCATACCATCATGTTTATATAGTATTACACCAACCTACTTTACTTCAAGAAATGCTTGATCACACACTTCACTATGGATGCTTAAAACTCTATAAACATTAGAAGATAGGATTATAGAATGCGTACGGTAAAGTATGGAGACCATTTTCGAGAACATTGTTGCTCCATTCAACTGATCAAACAAATCATCGATCTGCAGCAAAGGATACATGTTCTTGATAGTCACCATGTTCAACTATCTGTAATCAATACACAATCTGAGAATACCATCCTTCTTCTTTACAAACAACACTGATGCACCCAAGGTGATACACTTGGCATAATGTATCCCTGTTGACAAGGTTAATCCTCTTTGCGGATAGGGACGATCCCTCTAGCCCAATGAGTGGGTCTAGCAACTGAAGGGACAATCAACTAGACATCTTCCTAGATTATGATTGAAAAATAGAACAAGAGAGAAGGCCTACCTCGCTTTGATGTTAATCCGATTTCCTTTGTTGAGATCCTCGAACTGCTTGTGTCAAGGTCTTATTCTTGCTTCTTTCAGTGCTTATGCACTTGCATAAACAACCAAGAGACAACAAAGCATGCCACAACCAATAGCAAATCCAATAATAATCTATTTAGCTGATCAAGGAATGCCAAACTAATACATACATGAACAAATATATTTTGGGAAGATGAACCAGCAGTTGTATTATTATTTAAAGAGTAAAGGGGAAGCTTACAACCATAGCCTTGATGTTGAAAGTCCCTCCTTGAATGGTAATCCAAGTCCACACCAAGAAACTCTCCAACACTCCTCCAAGTCTAATGATTAACCTCTAAGCATAAGCTTAGCATAGGGGTGCAAATGGACATAGAAAAACCATTTGGGAATGGTAGAGGGGAAATTTATAGGCTGGGAGAGGGAGTTAGGCCTCCTCCAAAGATAGGATTAGGCCCACATCTTAAGGAGGTAGGTCATAGGGATGAGACCAAGAGGTCAAAATAGGAGGATTCGACCTCATCTATGCAAAACCACCTCCAGCTCGCCGCTCTTGAAGCTTCTAGATCACGAAGCTTCTCATCCTCTTTGGGAAAACTTCCTTTTTGAGACCAATGCAAGTATGAGAGAGAACAGAGAGATGCCATTGCTAGCTTAACAAGGTGCAACAGGTGATCATCGTGGTTTTGAGCTTCATAAGGGCGATGATTCTCAATTTAGGGTTTCATGAGCCATTTCTTCAGGGAAAGCTCCAGATATTTTCCAAGCAAAGTTAAAGGAGGGATCTGAGTTGTATACATTGATAAGTATACTGTATAATGATCATGTTTTGGGCACTTCAGGGTATGTCACAGGGAAGTGTAGGAGGCATGACAAAATATTGTATAACAAATTCCCCTTAAAGCATAAGGGAGAACGAGGAGTATTGGCTGAAATGCTTTACGAGATTTTGGCAAGGACAAGGACACGCACTGTCAGGAGACCTGCAAATCAAGGACACATATACATATACATATCTGAGACCAAGACATGAATCCACAACATGGACGTAGCCATCTGGATGATGAAGACTATATGAAAAGATCCATGGTATGGGCGCAACCATCTTGATAACAAGGATCATCATAAATATAAAGTCCCACGGTATGGTCACAGCCATCCGTATAGTAGAAACATGTGTACAATCATGAATGACATATAACTCCATGCAAACTAAGTCATAACAGACAAAACTCAGGGTCTTGCGCTCCATCCCAACCTTATCAAAGTACGAATTCTAACATGTGAATGAACGTGTTGCAGTCGAACATGCTAGAAAACCACCTGATTACCAGCCATTGATGTAGACTGTTAACAGGTACAAGAGAAATCACCAATAATAACAATGGATTTCAAGGTACAACAGTACAATCTGTGAATGTGATAATGAATCTAAGGTTGAACACTCGTGGAATCACCCAATCGAAAGCCAATGACGAAGACCTGTCATCGGATTCAAAGAACTGGCCATTAGGGCATGCCAGCTCTAAGGTACTGGTAGGGAGTTTCTAAGTCATCTTCTTGGATAATGAGTTGAAGTCGACAGGAAGTGACCCATCGAAGGAGGTTCATAATGATTCCCCCATCACCGACATGAAATGAGGAACAAAGTGGAATAAGTTTCAAGACTGTAACAATGACTCAAATGGTGTATAAGTAAATAACTACAGATTGGACTTTTCTTGAACATATTGGCAACATAACTCCAGAGTGTGGCAGCATTAGACTCAACATAGCACCAAGGGTCATAATGACAAGGTGGAACAGGAATAGTCAAATGAGAGGCAATATGGATCACCCAAACCCGGAAGGACAAGTGACTAAGTGAGGATATCCCAAACCCGACACGAGAAACAGATGAGTGTCATGTTCAAGAGTGACATGCTACCAATACAAATGATGTTTCATCTTCACTTTTCCCCCATTATTTCTAGCGAGTACCTCTTTATTTTTACACAAGCTTGAAGAGGATACCATATGCTTATCATATAAGTTCACCCTTCGGATGAATCCATCCTAGTAAGTTTTACGAGTCCTAGGAAGGAGAAACTCAGTCTCATCATGGTGACGAGTATTTCGTTGTAAAAAGTTTAACGAGTCCGACGAAAGAAAAACACGGTACCTTTTTCACATTTAGAAAGTTTGAAAAAGAGACGAAAAAGAAAACTCCATCGTGTCCTTTTTTGTAATTTGTCTCTCGAATCCGAAAAGGTAGAAAACAATATTCGAGAGAACCTCCTAGCCATGTTCGACTAAGGTGTTCCTTTTTCGTACAGTAGTCTATATCAGTCCGGAAAAGGGTTAAACTTAAACTAAGTAGACGTCAATTCATTTACTTTAACGAGTTCGAAATGAAAAGTACTCAGCAATCTTTTCATATTTTTGGAATCTGAAAAGAGCTGAAAGAGGACTCCACCTGGAGGAACAAGTGGTATGAAAAGATAGCAACTGGTTCCGGTCATGAGGGAACTGCTCAAAACATATAAGGGTCAAGAGGCTGGCTAATAATACCACTCATTGCAGATGTTCCTCAGGCACAGGCGAAACAACCAAGTGAAAGCATATGATTGGCCAAAGAGATGGTGACAATGGAATGAAAGAACCAAGGCTCATATGGCAAAAAATTGGCTAATATAAATGGCAATCATGAGATGTAAAGTGGGAATGGTTTCATTTTTACACAAGTTGGAAACAGATACAAACTATGCTTGGATTTGGTTTCATTTTTACACAAGCTTGAAACAGAAACAAACTGCGCTTGAATTTGGTTTCATTTTTACACAAGCTTGAAACAAAGATAAACTATGCTTGAGATAAGTTTGCATGCCCCCATCATAATGACTCAATTTGAGGTACATGCCCCCCGAGCTTCATTTCATTCACCTAAGTGGATGGAAATAAGGTTCACTTGCGAAATCAAGTGAAAGACTTGACTGGGATTTTACGAGATCTAATGAAAGACTCGAATTAGAAGGTGGTTTGTTTCTTTTTTAACGAGCTTGACACAGGAAAAGAACCATGCTCATGACATCTTGTTTCAGTTTTTAACGAGGTTGACACAAGTAAAGGAACCATCCTCATGAGAACCTATTTCTATTTTTAACGAAGTTGACATAGTAAAAAAACTATCCTCATATCCCTTGTTTCATTTTTAAGGAGCTTGACACAAGACAAGGAACTCTACTCCATGCCCTTGTTTCATTTTTTAAGGATCTTCACATAGGACAGGGAACTCTACTCCACGGTCCTTGTTTCATTTTTTAAGGAGCTTGACAAAGGACAAAGAACACTGTTCCATAGCCCGTGTTTCATTTTTTAAGGAGCTTGACACAGGACGAGGAACTTGGCTCCATCGTCTCTTCATCACAGACCAAAAGAGGCCATGGCTTCCAAGAGGTTCTCATCAGATGGGAGAACAATACTTTGGAAGGGATACATGTCCAGGGATCCAAATGAAAAATTGGGCTCCAATGCCCCCAGTACATGGTGTACTACATCACCTACTAGATCATCAATAGATGTGGGCATAGAACAGGTGGCCACGTAATTAACCTATGGCGAGGGTGATACTGCTTGCATATAAGAACCATTTAGGGACGATGGCTGAGTGGGATTTGATTCAGGACCAACGAATGTAAGCTGATCAATGATCACAATGTTTCCTTCATGCGGGAAACACTTCACTCGAAAGAGGGAAGAAACAAGAGCTCCCGTGACGTAAACATAGTCACGGCCAAGGAGTACATTAAAACCTAATGGGCCTTGGAAAACCATCATGTCTATCACGTCTATATAGACAGTCTTTCCTCCCAAAGTAATAGGAAACTTAGGAAGGATCTCTAATGGTTGACTGGTTCCTATGTTAAAAGCTAACAGATTATGGGTGACGGGGACAAGCTGACGAGAACCTAAAGCTTGCCAAGTAGTTGAGGACAAGATACTAACATATGCACCCCCGTCTATGATTGTGCTAGGTGCGGCCATATGGTAAGCCTGTATTGTAATCTGAAAAGGCACATAAGACGAAAGGCAATATCCTGCCAATCGACTCCAATCAAAAGAAGTGACTAAACTACTCGGAGGGGGTGACGTAGGAACGTGAGAGCTACCCTCTTGCTCGATGGGAACAGAAGAAATTCTCTCATGCACCTCGGGAACAGGAAGATTTCCCTCCAATTGATTCGAAACTGAAGAGACCAAAAGAACCTGAGCAGTATGAGGTTCACTCTCTACCGAAAAGGTACAACTGAGTGAAGGTGGAGTCAAGTCTACCAATTTCTCAACCAATGGTTGGTCAAGAACGGACTCACAAGACTCACTTTCAGAGAGAGCGAGGTTGACCAAATATGACTTTTGATCAATCACTAGATCAACTAGTGAAGGATCAGAAGAAAGCTTTCAATAACCAACCAGAAGAAGAGGTATAAGGTTTTCCAACTCTTTGAAAGCTTCATCCATAAGAGGACAAAGGTGAATGGGATGATTACCTTCACACAACTTACAAGGAAATTTAACTATTCCCTTTTTCCCATAAGCATTACTAGTTGAAAGTTTATCACCAACATGATCACCAGGGGCTGATGACAAAGGTCAATGTGAACCTAAAGACCACACTTTTAAGACCTTGGGAATACCAGGACAATTTCAAAGAAGGTGGTCACCCTTACATAACATGCAAGGGAATTTTACTTTCCAATGCTGGTTGGAAGATTTTTCTTCATTAACTGCATTGGTAAAAATAGTTGTTTGGTTGCCCCCTTGCTTATTTTGATTCTTCTTCTTCGTCCTCTTCTTCTTCTTCTTAGCTCCCTGGTTACTAGAATCCAGACTTTCACCAGGCGAAGAGGAAGAACGAGGTGAAGAAATAGACGAAGAAGGAAAGGGGTCAACTTTAGGATCAACATGAGGTTGATGTTGTTCAGGTGGAGGAGAAGTTGGTTGAAAAGTCGTTTCGACACTCGGAAACACCGAGGTCGAAAATAACCAAACCGGAAGACCAATGGTCAATCCAAGAAGGGACAACATTTCCATATAAGAAGCACCAACATTTCCAAAAGAAGGGAAAGGACTAGGATTCCCGTCAAAGGGGTTTCCTTGACTGGTAAACTCGAGAAATGTTGCCATCAATATCAGCCTAAGATCTGGTAATGAGTATTTCCACAGGAAGGATATTGTTCTGCGGTCAATTAATTTTAGAATTTGAAACAAAAACTTTGCCTTTTCATGTTTTAAGAGACGAGAAAAGGACAAAAATGTGACTCTAGTCGCTTTCGATGGTATAGCGAGCTTGAAAGGACAAGTTGCTCGATGATCTTTTCAAATTTAAAGAGTCAGAAAAGATCGAAATGACTACTGAGGTGAATCTAGGTAAAAGGAGTACCAAGTAACCATGAACTATGATATACACCTTAGCAAATAAATTTACCAAGGACTTGACGTACGTGCAGGCAATCTCACTGAATGTTGTGTTTGGTGTATCACGTTTACAGGGCGAAAGACTCGGCTTCCTATGGATAAAGGTTTGCAACCTATGGGGTTCTCCCTTTATATATACTACGTACGAGGAGCACAAGTCCATGCTAACGCTATCTAATGCAAAAGAGAACGGCAGCTGCTAAGTTTTATAGACGCCAGAACATGTCTCTAGCCTAGACCACTAAGTATGAGCATTAATGTTTCAAATGCTCCTTAGATTAATTGAGATAAAATCTTCAATTATCTTTCTGTTTTGAGCCTCAAAACGATGTCACCTGAACACCTATGATGTGTTGAGATTTTCTGTTTTAGTCAAATAGGCAAAAATCTCTTAAGGATGACAACAATAGGGATTCAGTTCCTAGATTAGCTCCAGGTTGTTGGGAGGGAGTTAATGCCTCCTATATTTGATGTGAGGGAGTTATGAGGCTGTTAGATTCTCTATGTTATATAACAGGCAATCATTCGGATGATTTGCTAAAAGAGTGTGTGAGGATTTCTTGATGTAATCTCCAATTTGATTAATATATTCCTGATGCCTATGTTTGGTGGACGTAGCCCAGATTGGTTGGGTGAACCAAGTTAAAAGTTGTGTCTTATGTGCTTGTTTATTTTTTCTGCTGTGTGTTTAATTAAGTTTGCTGTGCACCTGATCCAACAATTGGTATCAGAGCAAGTTGGAGGAGTGCACTGCTGAAGGTGGAGCGCTGGAGAAGTGGATTGTTCTGTGCGTGGGTTTGCTGGAGCTGTAACGCTGGGGCGTTTGTTGGAGCTGTAACACTGGGGCGTTTTGGTGCCTGCTGTATATTGCTGGCAGCGTGTGAAGGCTGCGTGCATGGTTATGAATTGCAAACGGTGGTGAACAACGTGTCTTGAAAAAGGTATGCTCATTCGCTCAGTCAACAACGTTGATACATATGTTTTCTGTATTGAAACCGGCATGAATGGATTCGAAAACACACAGCGTGGATATATGTATTATATACAGCAAGGATTTATTTTGAAAACGGCGAACAGCGTGTCTTTGTTTTTTTTTTTGTCTGCTGCGTGGAGGTAAAAATTGAAACTGCGGGGATATACCAAATGCGTGTATATATATGTTTAAAACAGCACGGATATATGTGCGTACAGCTTGATACATATGTTTAATAAACCGGCGCGGATATCGATTTCAAAGTGGATATATGTGACTGTTGGCGTCGGAATTATATGTTATCAACTTATCACATATATATATATGTAATTTTGGTGTGCAAAGGGCGATATATATATTTTGAAGACCATATATATGACCGTGTGTTCCTTTTGAACTTAATTGTATAAAAGTTTGCGTTGCAAATGATGTAATGTTTGGTATGAATCACCCATATGTTCTTTGGAAGGTCCGTTGATGTTTGTGCGTACAAAGACTTGTCCAGCAAATGAAAATTTTTTAAAGGCAAAAGTACAAATACATAGGCAGGGTTTTTTGGTTGTGTAAAACCAAATGCAAAGGCAGAAAATTTGTGCAAACGGAAGATATTTTGTTTTAAAGGCATAGGCAATTTTTTTTTTTTAATTGCTGGTATTTAAAACGTTGATATTGGAGATTATTGTGTTTTTTGATACAAAATGGCGAAAACTCAAAGTGCCCGTTTTGAAATTGAGAAATTTAATGGGAAAAATAATTTTGAGATCTGGAAGGTGAAGATGCACGATCTGCTGGTTCAACAAGGTGTGGCGAAAGCACTGTTGGGGAAAAACAAAAGACCTCCTTCCATGACGGAGGATGAATGGGATGAGATGGACGATAGAGCTCTGAGCGGAATTCGGTTATGTCTGGCGGACGATGTTCTGTTCAACATTGTGTCAGAGAAAACCACCGCAGGCCTGTGGTCGAAGCTTGAGAAGCTCTATATGATGAAATCTTTGACAAACCGAATTGTCCTGAAACGACAGCTTTACAGTTTGTGGATGAAAGAAAGTACCTCAATTGCTGATCACCTGAATGTTTTTAATACCTTGTTGGTGCAATTAAACAGTCTAGATGTGAAATTTGATTCTGAGGATAAGGCGATAACTTTATTATGTTCTTTACCTGAATCTTGGGATCATTTTGTTACTTCCATAAGTTTTAGTACATCAGATATTCTTGAGTTTGACGATGTTGTTGGAGCCTTGTTGGCTGAGGAGACGAGGAAGAGGTCAAATGCAGACACCTCGACATCAGAGGTAATGATGGCCAGAGGTCGCTCACGAGAGAGACACTTCGGTGGAAAGCATAGCGACTCTCGTTCGAAGTCCAAAGGAAAGAAGCCCAAGGCGAAGTGCTGGCATTGTGGCAAGGCTGGACATCTGAAAAAGGATTGTTGGAAGCGAAAGCAGGCTGATAAAGAGGGCTCTTCGACAGAAAAGAAGGAAGCCAATACCACAGATACAGGTTCAGTTTCAGGTATGAGTGATGAGGTATTGTCTGTTAATGCTTCAAAACATGATCAACATTGGTTGTTAGATTCCGGGGCATCTAACCACATGTGTATTCATAAAGATTGGTTTAAAACATATAGATCAATTGATGATGGTGTTGTGTACATGGGTAATGATGTAACAAGTAATATTGTTGGGATTGGAAGCATACAACTACAAATGTTTGATGGCACAACACTGATGTAAGGCATGTACCAGATCTAAGAAAAAATTTGATTTCATTAGGAGCACTTGATTCAAATGGATATAAAACTGTAATTCAAGGTGGAGTTATGAAAATCTATAAAGGTATCTTACTAGTGATGAAGGCTAAGAAAGTAGGAAATCTATTTCAGTTAGAAGGTAGAACTGGGTCAGATCATGTGTCTGTGTCTGAACATGACAGTAGTTCCATTCACTTATGGCATCAAAGACTGGGGCATATGAGTGAAAGAGGATTGAAAATTTTGGCTGACCAAAAGTTACTTCCTAATCTAAGATCTGGAAAATTGGATTTCTGTAAACATTGTCTGTTTGGTAAACAAAGTAAACAAAAGTTTAAAACACGCAAACATACTAGTAAAGGTATACTTGATTATATCCATTCAGATGTGTGAGGTCCAGCTCCTACAGCTTCATATGGTGGTTCGTCTTATTTTGTATCATTCATTGATGACTTTTCTCGGAAAGTTTGGGTCTACATGTTGAAAAAGAAGTCTGATGTTTTTACAATTTTCAAGCAGTTTAGAGCATTGGTAGAAAACAGCACTGGTAGAACTATAAAATGTTTAAGAACTGACAATGGTGGTGAGTTTTCCTCCAAGGAGTTTGACAGCTATTGCAAGGATGCAGGGATCGAGAGACATAAGACCACGGTTTATACTCCTCATCAGAATGGAGTTGCTGAACGCATGAACAGGACTCTTCTAGAGAGAGCAAGGTGTGTGCTGAGTAACGCCGGGTTGCCGAAGGAGTTGTGGACGGAAGCAGTGGCAACTGCTTGTTATGTGATAAACCGATCTCCATCAACGGCAATAGACTGCAAGGTTCCGCAAGAGGTATGGACAAGACACCCTTGTGACTATTCTAAACTCAGAGTGTTTGGTTGTGATGCATATGCTCTAGTGCCTAAACATCAGCGAACTAAATTAGATCCAAAATCGAAAAGGTATGTCTTTGTTGGGTATGGTGATGGAACAAAGGGATTTAGATTGTGGGACCCTACTACCCGCAAAATCATCATCAACAGAGATGTAAGGTTTAATGAATCCTCTCTTGTACAGTTAGATGTAGATAGAAGTTTGAAACAGGATTATGTATCTGATTTCCAGCATATTCAGTTTGACAGCATTTCTAATGATAGTCATAATGACCATAGTTCAGATTCTAGTCATGAACAGGTTTCAGAATCAGATTATGAACAGGGTTCAGATGGAGGACAGGAACAGGTCTCAGATGGCGATCATGATAGACAACCCATTGTGGAAGCACCAGAAACATCCTTAAGGAGATCTACAAGGATCAAACGTCGTCCGAGAAGGTATGATGATTCAGTTGCTTTGATCGCTAATGATGATGAACCTTTGTGTTATCAGGAAGCAGTAGAAGGTTCAAATAGTGACAAATGGACAGCAGCCATGAAGGAAGAAATGATGGCCTTGAGTAAAAACGGCACATGGGATCTGGTGGAGCTTCCGAAAGGCAGAAAACTGTGGGATGCAAGTGGGTGTTCAAGCTGAAACGAGGTGTGAATGATACGGAAGACAGGTACAAAGCTCGGTTGGTTGCAAAAGGGTTTTCTCAGAAAGCTGGCATAGACTTTCATGAGATTTTTTCACCAGTGGTTAAAATTGTTTCAATTAGAATTGTGTTAGCATTAGTGGCTTTGTTTGATTTGGAGTTGCAGCAGTTAGATGTTAAGACTGCATTTCTACATGGTGATTTAGATGAGGATATATATATGGAACAACCGGAAGGGTTTGTTCAGCATCGCAATGCGAAATTTGTCTGCAGGCTCAAGAAGTCATTATATGGCCTGAAGCAGTCGCCTCGGTAATGGTATAAGAAGTTTGATTCTTTCATGATGAGTCAGAAATATGTTAGAAGTGAATATGATCATTGTGTTTATTTCAAATAGTTGAATAATGGCATGTTCATTATCTTAGTGTTATATGTTGATGATATGCTTTTAGCAAGCAAAAGCATTGAAGAAATCAACAGGTTGAAGACTCAGATGGCAAAGACGTTTGATATGAAAGATCTAGGAGCCGCAAGACAGATTTTGGGCATGGAGATTTTCAAAGACAGGACAATGGTAAGCTGTGGCTATCACAACAGAAGTATGTTGAGAAAATACTTTTTAGGTTTGGTATGAACAATGTGAAGCCTGTGTCGATCCCTTTAGCTTCCCATTTTAAGCTTTCTTCGAGTTTATGTCCTAATACAGATGAAGAAAAGGATTATATGTCTCGAATTCCATATGCCAATGTAGTAGGATGTTTAATGTATGCGATGGTTTGTACTCGACCAGATATTTCACATGCAGTTAGGGTTGTCAGCAGGTACATGGCAAATCCGGGTAAAGAACACTGGTCAGCAGTGAAATGGGTGCTTCGGTACTTGAGAGGCACAAGTAGTTATTGTATTTCTTACAATAAGAGTAGTGAATATGTTTGCGGATATGTTGATTCCGATTTTGCAGGTGATTTGGATAAGAGGAGATCAACTTCAGGGTACGTCTTTACTCTTGCAGGTGGAGCTATAAGTTGGATGTCAAAGCTACAGAACATTGTTGCTTTGTCCACTACTGAAGCAGAATACATTGCTGTTTCTCATGCTTGCAAAGAGGCGGTTTGGTTGAAAGGTTTGCTTGGTGAGTTTGGTAGGTTACAGGATAACATCAGGTTACTTTGTGACAGTCAAAGTGTAATACATTTGGCTAAGAATCCGGCCTCTCATAGTAAGTCAAAGCATATTCCAATCAAATATCATTTTGTAAGACAGGTTATCACTTAAAGGGGCGTTTCTCTTGAAAAGGTGCATACAAAGGAGAACTGT
>APFE030563574.1:125253-145136 GCA_000404065.3 Pinus taeda
CAATAGGGATTCAGTTCCTAGATTAGCTCCAGGTTGTTGGGAGGGAGTTAATGCCTCCTATATTTGATGTGAGGGAGTTATGAGTCTGTTAGATTCTCTATGCTATATAACAGGCAATCATTCGGATGATTTGCTAAGAGTGTGTGAGGATTTCTTGATGTAATCTTCAATTTGATTAATATATTCCTGATGCCTATGTTTGGTGGACGTAGCCCAGATTGGTTGGGTGAACCACGTTAAAAGTTGTGTCTTATGTGCTTGTTTATTTTTTCTGCTGTGTGTTTAATTAAGTTTGTTGTGCACCTGATCCAACATGATGCAGCTAAATGAGAAAAAGAACACTTTCGTTTCAATGAAAGCTAGACTAATCAAGGGAAGAAATTTCAATCAGTAATGCATCAAACAAACTGCATCATGCAAAATCCCTTCCACTAACTTTCACTTTCATCTTCCAGATGCAAAATGTGAAAACGAAATCTAATCTTTCATTTCACTAAATACAATGCCAAAACAAATCTTAAAGAAAAATTTCCTTAAGATGTAATGATGATTTTTTCTCTTTTTCAAAAATGCAACTAATATAGTCTAGTGCAAAGGAAAAGAGACTGCAAGCAAACCAAGAAGTATGAAAATCTCTTTCACATCAATGATTCGAATGCAACGCAAAATGTTCCAAAAACTAGAAAAAGAATGACACTTTCACTATCAGTTCGAAACATACAGAAATTCAAAGCAAACACTTTCTTTTGATTCCAAAGAGAAAATTGATTTGTAATCTATCACTTGTCGAATGAAGTTTAAGCAACTTTCACTATATCCACTAATGAAAACAACTTAAGGCACAAGAATCAAAAATTAAACTGCAAGCACGTCTGAACACACAAAGACTCTTTAGCGCAGGCAATCGATCTCTGACCTTTGGTGGGAAGACCAACGAATGTACTCAAGTTGACCTAGAAGACCTATAACCCTAAAAGGATAATCAAACTTCAAGAACATTCAAGCCAAGCTAAAAGACAATTGTAATCAGACAATGAGAGGGTCAATGAGAAACACACTGGTAAATCTCAGGGGGAAGACAACTGAAACTAAAAATCAAAGAGAAAACCCTAAATTTCTTACTTTTCTACAATCATCGCACCTGTCAAGAGTAAAGTAGTGATCATCGCTACTGTAACTAAAACACCCGCGATATCATTGCGACTGTCAGGCTGAAATCCACGATGATCGAGGAAAAGGACAAAGAAATCCAAAATCTTCAAAAACAGCTCAAGTTAACAATCTTCAAGCATCTACCAAGCAATGACACTAACTACAAGCAAGCAATGAAGTCTAAAAATCAATAGTTGACCAAACTCGTCAAAAGACAAGGTGAAGGGAGGGAAGCAAGCGGTCATAGGCTCCCCAGTGGAGTCGCCATTTTGTTAACAAGGTTAATCCTCTCTGCGGACAGAGACAATCCCTCTAGCCCAATGAGTGGGTCTAGCAACTGAAGGGACAATCAACTAGACATCTTCCTAGATTATGATTGAAAAATAGAACAAGAGAGAAGGCCTACCTTGCTCTGATGCTAATCTAATTTCCTTTGTTGAGATCCTCGAACTGCTTGTGTCAAGGTCTTGTTCCTGCTTCTTTCAGCGCTTATGCACCTACACAAACAACCAAGAGACAACAAAGCATGCCACAACCAATAGAAAATCCAATAATAATCTATTTCGCTGATCAAGGAATGCCAAACCAATACATACATGAACATATATATTTTGGGAAGATGAACTAGTAGTTGTATTATTATTTAAAGAGTAAAGGGGAAGCTTACAACCATAGCCTTGATGTTGAAAGGACCTCCTTGAGTGGTAATCCAAGTCCAAGCCAAGAAACTCTCCAATACTCCTCCAAGTCTAATGAATAACCTCTAAGCACAAGCTCAGCATAGGAGTGCAAATGGACATAGATCAACCATTTGGGAATGGTAGAGGGAAAATTTATAGGCTGGGAGAGGGAGTTAGGCCTCCTCAAAAGATAGGATTAGGCCCACATCTTGAGGAGGTAGCTCATAGGGATGAGAAAAAGAGGTCAAAATAGGAGGATTCGACCTCATCTATGTGAAACCACCTCCATCTCTCCGCTCTTGAAGCTTCTAAATCACGAAGCTTCTCATCCTCTTTGGGAAAACTTCCTTTTTGAGACCATCGTGGGTATGAGAGAGAACAGAGCAATGCCATCGCTACCTTAACAAGGTGCAATAGGCGATCATCGCAATTTTGAGCTTCATAAGGGCAATGATTCTCAATTTAGGGTTTCATGAGCCATTTCTTCAGGGAAAGCTCCAGTATTTTCCAAGAAAAGTTAAAGGAGGGATTTGAGTTGTATACATTGATGAGTATACTGTATAATGATCATGTTTCGGGCACTTTAGGGTATGTCACAGAGAAGTGTAGGAGGCGTGACAAAATACTGTGTAACAATCCCTTATCAAGCATTTCCTTGAGTTGCAACTTCAATTCCGCCAACTCTGGAGTTCATCCTATATGGTGCCTTTGATGCTGGTGCTGCTCCCGGCATCAACTCAATAGAAAAGTCCACTTCCCTATGAGGAGGCAAATTTGAAATCTCTACTAGAAACACATCCTAAAATTGCTGCAAAATCGGATACCTCTTCAGAACTTCATCAACCTCAACATATTTTCCTTTGTCACCAAAAATATGAAGTGCAAACAATACACGTCATTTCCTGCTATTGCACTTTGTCTACATAGCTTTAACCATTCTCACTGATGTCGACTTCTTCTTACCCTGCAAAATTCCTCTTTCTCCGTCATCATCCAGGCACTCAATAGCCTTATCATATCAATCTACCTTAGTCCTGTGAATGTACAACCAATCCATGCCCAACAACATATTGTATGAACCGAAAGGGAGTACATTTAGATGTGTTGATATAGACATACCATCTAGCTCAAATATATAAGCCCTCACCCAATAATGAACTCTTTTCTTGGTCCCTGTACCCAACTGCACCAACCAAGGTTCTGTGTGCACTTCTTTATTCAAGCCACACTTATCCACCAACTCAAGACTCATATAACTATAGTTAGATCCAAGCTCAATCAAAATAGAAACAACTTGATCACAAAGTTTACCGTCCATCTGAATAATGGATGATTGATGATCAGTTTGCCTATTATCCATTGCTGCATAAATCTAAGGAATTCTCTGACCAGTATCCCCAACTGTTTGCGCCTCCTGAGCACTATAAATATGAGGTCTGCCACCCTTATGATGTGGACAATCTCTGTTGTGATGCTCTCCACCTCCACCACAAGTCCAACACTATAAATGCTTCTTGCCATCGCCTTTGTTTTGCTCCTGAGACTAAAACCCATGTCCTTTGTCAACTGCATTGAACTTCGTGTACAGTGCTGCATTTTCCTTGTTACGTGCATCCTAAGGTCTTCCTCGCTTCTTATCCCATATTCCTTTTTTCTTATCTTTCCCCTTCCAATCAAGCTTGGGCTCAAAATTACGCTTAGACTACTCATAACAATGCTTCGACTTTCCAATGACTTCCTCCAATGACCGAGGCTCATCATACACAATCTGATCCTTAAATGCTAAAGGCAATCCACTGATGAATCTTTGGACCTTTGTCTTCTCATCCTTAAGATAAGACACATACTGCAACAGCTCCAGAAACTTTTTCGTATACTCTTCATCTGTCATAGATCCCATCTTCAACTCATAAAAAACTTTCCATCATAATGTCTCTCGAACAAGTACTTTCTGAAGAGTCTTTTAAACTCATTCCAACTTAACTCCTCTATCCTAATGCCCTTGACATGCTTCACATCTTCCCACCAGATATTCGCTTTCCCTTTGAGACTGGAAATAATTATCCTGATTTTCATATTCTCTATATAATCATGCAGCTCGCAGAACTTCTTCATCCCAAGTAGCCATGCTTCTGCATCTTCCTATTTCTTCAGCTCTCCATCAAAGGTAAGAGGTTTGGCTTTCTTGATCTCATTTGACAAGTACTGCTTCTCACTTCTATAAGGATGATAGCGATGATGCCCATGATGTATCTCCGATCCCAAACTAGAATAGAACACATATCCACTACCTCTCATGTCAAGTGTATCCAACCATCTGCCACCTCTGATTGTGTCATCCCTACCTGACCTGTGCCCTCCAAGAGACTTGCTACCATATGCCCCATTTGTCCTTTCCTCCTGTCCATAACTAATTCTTGGTTGTCTCTATCTCTGCAAATCCGATAAGCTCTAAAGGACTACTGCATTGACCTCTACTTGTTTTTCTTGAGCTCTGGCAAGCCTTTCCTGTGACTGAATTATTTTGTCATTATCCACCTTGCAACTTTTGATTTCTGCCTTTAAACTTCTCAGTGTATATGCTATATCGACAGAATACTCATCTCTTTGTTGCTCAACTAATCTATAAGGAGATTCACATGAACTGTAATCCACCATTCTACTCATTATCTTCGATCTTCTTCTTCCTGCAAACATACCATGTTAGATAAACCAAATATAAACATAATCAAACATACCTTAGTGTGTTTCAGGGGAGGCTATCTCATCTGCACAAATTGTCAAGATTGGTGCGATATACATGTATATATACATAATGAAACTAACAGATCAACATCATAACATACCAACACCATCATAATGACACAAGGCTGCAACAATGACCATCACAATGCATGCATAGGAAACATATCAACAACTAGCATGCATGCATAAAAACCACATCTACCCTGAGGTCCAGTGTTGCAACCTCGCTCTAATACCACCCTGTGGTATCAAATATCACCCATAGAGAATGAAACCCACTCTAATATCAACCTGTAACCGTCTCACCCTACATTTACCCAAATTCACTCGCTTGCTCAGGTAAACATGAGATGAGTGTCACTATGATATGATTCGACCTCCAAGTTCCAGTTATGGAAGTGGGGCTGACACACTGACAACTTACAGATATACCATAGGGACTATAGATCACTCAAGAGCTGGACAACCACCCCAAGTGATCAATTCTTGAGATGGAACCCTTTTTCTTTGACCTAGCACCCCAATCGCACGCACAACAAGGCAAGAGTGTGGTTATAGGCCTCCAACCGCACGCATAGACCTACTTCCATGCGGTTATGGCCTAAATCCTTCAATTTTGAGCATGTGGTTTTGGGATTTGTGCCACCTTTTCATGGCAGCTTCCAAACCCCTGCTCAGAAATGCCTGTAACTTTCCAGAATCATAAATTTACATGATGACAATGCCAAATATTCAAACTTAAAGCAAGATCTTGACCTAGACTGCCTAATCCATAACAAACATTTCATCAAACAAATGAAAAACATGTAAGCTACAGGTCATAAATGCATATCTGATCATAAATTGATAGTCTTCATCTGAAAATCAACAAGAAGGCTCTAAGTCGTCTCTAGCTAGCAGCAATAACACTTGTTAGTCGATGCATTCATCAACCAATCAATAACTTATGAAACATGTCAAGATCCATATATAGAATACATCATATAACCAGCAAATAACCAACATAGAAACCATAGCAAATCGTCCATAATATCACTAGCATAATCACTACAAATGCTCATAGATCACAATAGGAAAATATCTCTTATTAACATATGAAAGTGCCAACCAAGTCAAGGACTTCCACGTACCACCCAAATCTCTCTTTTAGCTAATCACTCCCATGCCATATTCCAAGCATGAATGTGGGATCTCATGGATTAAACCAAAACAAAAGCAATCAGGGCTTCCAAAGGCCAAGCCTCCTTAACCGCCAACCACAGTGGTTCCACCTCTATGGTCCGGAAATCACTAACGCCAACCAGATCGGTCTCTACCCAAGCTGTCCAGGGCTCCAAGAACTAGTAGCTCAACCCTCAGTCTTCCAAGGCTCCAGAGCATTTGTTCCAACCACAGATCCAAGGACTAGTAACTCAACCCACCAAGGGCTCCAGAGCATTTGTTCCAATCCATAGCCATAAGGAACCTGAGCACCAATCAGAAAAACAAGTGGAAAAACCCACCAACACCATGGCTATCCAGGATATGACAAGGAAAGACTAAAACCACTGTCAACCAGCCAATCTCCATGCCAATAACAGCACATAACAAGAGAATCACATGCATATACCATGCATCCAAAAATAAGCAAGGAAATCACACATGCAACCTATTGCTTGCAAAGCAATTCAACTGTAGTTGTTGATCGAACTGTTTCCTTGCACTCCCTGCTTTCCTTTGCCTTCTTTATCCAATCCAAGAGAATGTCAAAGTGCTCCAAGAATACTCTAAGTGTGCAAGAGTACGAGAGAATGAGAGAAAAAAATGAGAGAGCCAAAACTAAACTGTCAAAACTATTAACTGATCCTCAAAAGCCTTTTTATCATTAATGCCTCTATTTTCTTCATTTTCCTTCATTTATCTGCTAATTTCCCTTGCATGCGAATTCGTGCCTCTTCACCACCCTTTTTTCCTATTTTCCTTTTTTTCATAAATAAATGTCAATTATTGCCTCTTTTCCATTGCCAATTTCCATAGCCATTAATTAATCCACAAGTGATGCCCACTAAAGTGTTTTGCCCAACATTATGCTTGGAATACGTGTCACATGACCTTGGTCTAATTTTATTTACATAGAAAATCGACCAGGGGCTGTTACAGGAGCATTATCATTTATCATATCTAGATGCTACACCGACACTCCTCTTATCTATGGAATTCATTACATGTCAAACACCAAGAAACTCCTTCTAGACCAACTGCACTAGTTGGGGCAAGAGTATTAGGCACACTTAGTTGTGAGGCATTATTCCCATTGTGAGGATTTTTCTTGGGAGGCCTTTCTTTATTAAATTGTGGTTGAGAAGGAAAGTTTTCCCTTTACAAGATTGAGAGTTTGTTCATCTTGGCCATCTTCCCTTTCATTAGCTCAATGGTAACTTTATCAAACTTGTGGGCAAAGGCTTGCAAGACAAGGTCAATCTGAGCACTAAACTTAGCTTTGACATCAACTTTAGCACTTGGATATGCAAGCATGTCAATCTTGGATGAGCTTACATTATGTTCAATTTTCACAACTAGAACCTTGGCTTCATCCAAGGTTTGAGGTCCCTAATCTAGCACTTCCCTTCTAAGGACAAGGCAAACAACATCATCACAATTTCCCCCTCTTCAATCAACTTCCCACTCACATCCCAATAAAATTCATGCATATGTTTTTCTGTTGAGATAGCATCAATGCCATTGAATTTAGAAAACCAGTCTTCACACTTATCAGGAAATTTGTAGGCATCAGTGAAGTCACTCACATCCAATGGTTTGAATGTTGCAGTGAGCCATGGCCTAGCCATGGTGTCAAGGGTGGATGAAGTACCAAAGAGGTTCCTAACCACCGAAGATTTAGGAATAATAGGGGAAGTGGAAGTATCAATAGTTGTCTTATGGGTAGCTCTTTTCTTCCTTGGAGCCATGGCTTCTTTCGACAAGCTACTGTGGAAAATAGATGCTTCAAAATGTGCAGTCACCAAGTGAGGATCTATCTTGTAATTTTATAAGTTATTCTCACCATGAATCTTATGTTAGTTTTTGTAGCATCGGTTGTGTTCTAGCCATGAAATTTCTTGGAGGGGCTAGAATACATGTATTCTCCAAAACACAGAAATCGTTTCTAGAAATTCCACCTAGAAACGACTTAATTAAAATAATTAATCTTTTTTTAATGGTGTCTAAGTCTAAACTTAGGAAAACAGATTAATTAAAGGGTATTAACTAAGTCATGGTGAGAATATTCTAAAAGAAGACATGGATCGAGTTTGAGTTAATATTAGCCATCGATTATGTTTTAATCTTGTTCGTTGATGTCTTAACAAAAGGTTATAAGAAGAAATTAGATGGGGATTGGAGAACACACTTCTGCAGTTCAATTTTGCTAGGATATTATTGATTTGGGTAGCATCGGATGTGCTCTAACCATGAAATTTGGTGGAGAGGTTCGGGCACATGATATCTCCAATACCCAGAAAGAGTTTGAGCAGATTCTAAGCAAATCAGGAGATATTAAAATAATTAATATTTTTAATGGAGTCCCTAAGTCTAAACTTAGGGAAAATAAAACATTAATGTGTATTAATATGAATTTGTGTTAGAATGGTCCAAAATACATGGATCAAGCTAGATCTAATCTTAGCCATTGATTAGGGACTTAATCTCGGTCGTTGAGATGTCAACAGAAAAAGTATAAGAGGAGGCTTGAGGGGCACTTGGAAGATACATTGAGGGACACCGATCAGTTCAATTTCTTGAGCGGGTTTGCTGAGAAATTGAACCAGTGGTCTGGAGAGCAGTCAAGAGGCAGCAAGTATGGAACAGAAAGACGGGAGATCAGCGCAGAAGACGCAGACGCAGAACCAGAGGAAGCCACGCAAAGGCAGCAGAGACTGCACAGAGCCAGAAAGACCTGCATCATCCAAGCAGAGGCTACAGGAGTGACGCAGAAGCCCAAAGAGGCTACACAGAGCCTCAGTAGGCTGACGCAAAGGGTTTCAGGCTATAGTAGAGGTCAGTAGGGCCTATGCTAGGTTTAGGAAAGTGTTAGAAGTTTGTGTATCTGTGCGTAAGCCAGTTTGGCACCCAGTCGTACAAGAAAATCGCTGAATAATAAAATCCTCCCTTGCTACACCGGTTTTCCCACATTGGGTTTTCCGGGGACATTAGTCCAAAATAACTGTGTCAATGTGTGCATATTTTTGTTTCTGTATTACGATGTGATATCTGCAATAGTATTTATTTTAATGTTTGTTTAAGTAATTTCATGAATAACTTATGATGAAATAAGTAGGAAAAGTAAATCAGTGGTTGCAGTGATAGAATTTTCACAGAAATCAATTTCAAAAGTAGCACTTGTGTGTTGCCGAAAGTGATTTAGTGAAGTCGAAGCAGTGAGAGAGGAGAAGGGATAGTAAGGCCAAAAGGAAGTTTCTCTAGTCCGATAAGTGCATAACAGAGAAGCAGTGAGTGTCACAAAGAGGCGGCGCAAAGCTTCATAGGGAGATCCATATTTTGTTGAGGAGAAGTTGAAAATCAGTGACAAAAGCCGGAGTGGCAGCCCGGAGACCAAGAGGATCAATTTTCCAAATAGCCGCTAATCAATTAGTGAGAGAGACGTTGGGGCGAGCTAGGTGGCACAGATCTACGTAGGCTGACGCAAAGCAGTGCAGACGCAGCAAGAGACATCTCATCTTGAGCCAAGGTCAATGTTGGATCACTGGTGGGAGTGAGACTTTTCTCACTAGATCTCCTGTCAGTTATTTCTCTTTATGGAAAGCTAAATTTGAGCTTCCATAGATTTGTACTCAAATTTACTATTACATAATAAAAAAACCCTCAGTTGTTGCACTAGTTTTCCCAAGTTGGGTTTTTCGGGGGACATTGGTCCAAAAATAACAGTGTTATTTGTGTGTGTGCGTGCATCTACTCTTCCAGCATTATTTTTTTCGCAGTATTTATTTTGTGAAGGTTGCAGTGTGTTAAAGAATCTAGGGCAATTAGGTTAATAAGATGCTTTTTTCCATGATAGCTATTTGTGAGGTACTTTTAACTTTTTCTTATTAGCACAATCTTCTCTTGCTATTATTAGAGTGCGTTTTCTTACTTCATCAAATAGTTACCAAAACAAAAGAGACAAGAACACAAGTTGTTGGCACTCTGCCAGGGCCAAAATCTCTCACTCTTTGAGAGGAAAAGCCGCACAAATTCTTCTTGTAGAGATTCCAATTGACGAATACCAACACCATGACCCTTGACCTATTTGGCCGCTCCAAGACCAAGACACCAATCCTCTTCTTCATCATTGCTGAGATCATCATCACTGCTATTGAATTCATCACTACTACAACACCAAGGCCATCAGTACTGCACCTTCACCGAGATCTTCATCATAACAATGAGATCTCTATTCTGAGATATGTATCTGTATATACATATATATATGAGAGTTGCAGTGAGATCTTCATTAAGATCATGAACTTGTAACTACATCTTTATCAAGATCATGACCGAGACCATGACTACAACTATGTCAAGATCATGACTATGTCTAGAATGTATGCCGAGACAGAGTGTGTCACTGTAGGATCACCGAGATCCTCCTCATCACAATTACACTAAGACTGTGACAGTGTCTAGAGTATATGCCAAGAGTGTATCATTGTGAGATCATCTAGATCCTCCTTGTCACAACTATGCCGAGACTTTGACTGTGTCTAGAGTGTATGCCAAGACAAGGTGTGTTACCGAGATCCTTCTCATCATATATATGCCAAGACTGCAAGGAGATAGGTCCAAGCTCTTTTCTATGATCTCCACCGAGACTGTGAGGAGGTCGAGACTTTATCTCTGTGGTACCCATTCAAAAAACATAGAGATACTTGTCTAAATTCTCTACCTTTTGTGGTGACCCTAGCTGCATATATATAGTGGTTTGCCTCTTCACTTGAGCCAACTTGACATGCTGAACGGGTGTGTCTCCATAACTGAGCCGACATGACTTCTTTTTTTTATTGTTTGGAGGCCAACTTCTTCAAGAGGGAGTGTGCTTATCTTTGGAGGGCTTCTAGAAATTTCTATAAACTTGTATACATTAAACATAGGCTCAAGAATATCTCTTCATACATGACATTAATTCTAAACTCTAAATGACAAATCCTATTATTCTAAAATCACTTGCTCGTGAAACCCATGAAGCAAGTTTACAATAATAATTATGTTCTCTTTATTACATCATTTACATCAATCATAATTACATGTCAATATGAAGATCGAACCTACATACAATTTCTTCAACACAGTGTATTAGTTTCCATATATGTCATAGGAAACTGCAAATAATTTGTTCACTTAATTTAACAAATGGAAGAAACTTAATCAGTTGCGGTAGTAGGATTCGGGGTTTCTGAATTCTCACATGGTATCAAAGCACAGATAGAAGCCAGAGAGCTCAGCGGCAAAGGAGAAGGAGCTTCGAATTTTTGCGTAGGCAGCAGTTCGAAACCCTCAAGAGGCAGTGCAGTCCTTAGGCTAAGAGGGTTAGTTTTTGAGGAAGATTTATTTC
The DNA here is from genome assembly GCA_000404065.3 of Pinus taeda. Lineage (NCBI taxonomy): Eukaryota > Viridiplantae > Streptophyta > Pinopsida > Pinales > Pinaceae > Pinus > Pinus taeda. The sequence goes on from APFE030563574.1 coordinate 136,417, forward strand.
TTTGAGAGAGTCGACAGAGAATAGATTTTCCAGATCAGAGGTTACCAGACATAGAGGGAGACGCAGTATTTTTCCTTGCAAAGCAGATCTTCAGCAAGAATGCAATTATTTTACTGCAGTTTGCTAGTGCAAAATAGCGTCAAGAGGAAGGAAGAGCACACACGAAGGGAATTATTCTCTCAGGGGACTTCTAGCCCAAAAGTTCGAATTTTCCTAGCAGAGCAGCAATAGTTGTGAGCAGATTTTCCCACTCCAACAGGGAGCGCGTAAAGCCAGTCAACAGGGAGCGCGTAAAGCCAGTCAACAGCTGCGCAGAGGAGAAGAGAAGGAATTTGACTTTTTGCAGAGATGGCTACAGATGGACAAGATCCATGGAAGAGCAGCAGATTAGATCCAATTGTTATATATTTCTCACATGGATCAGTGTCCTTGTTATGGGAGCCCAACAGAATTAGTAGTAGGAGGATCACAGTGTCAGTAGACGCAACTAGTCATTCAAATTACAGTTGCATAGCTAGTTGCAATTAGTTCCCAGAACACAGTTGCAGAACTAGTTCCATTGACACAGACAGTGTGAATTGCCCAGTTGCAGTATACAGGTTCAGTTCGAGCCAGGAGATTCCCAGCACAGAGCATTGCAGTCCATTTTCCAATGTAGGAGAACTGTGTGAGTTGCTAGGAGGGAGTAGAGAGATTTCCCATACGAAGATTGAGACTCAGAGGGAGTCTAATTTCAAAGGGAGAAACCCTTTGGAAGCTAGTACTGCAAGATCTGGGGAGATCAGGGTCATTATTGCAGTAGTTGCAGCAGCACTGCAAAAGCATGAGCAGAGAAGTAACAACAACAGTATGAGTAGATCAGATTTCGCGAAGATGACAACCATACCTCCAGGAGTGAGGTGGGGTGATTTGGTTTTGTAGCCCCAGAGAGCTACAAGATGGTCAGGATTCTTGAGGACGTCCACCTCTTAAATCAATACCTTGCTACGTGATCCCATAGCATGCAGTAGCAGGATGGATCAGTGGCAGTTGGTGCAGTTTGGTTCCAAAGTGACAGATGCAGTAGCTAGTAGCAAGTTAGATACTAGGCAACACAATGCAGAGTTGGCAGCAGAGCAAATGGCACAGAGCAGAGTCAGCAGCAGCATAGAGGCTTCAGTGACAGCGCAGAGCCTAGCAGCAGTCAAGACTTGGGTGACAGATGCATCATATTGATCATAGTTGATTCAGTGTTTTGGATGCTTTTCAGTTGCAGCAGCAGCGAATGAAGAGGGAGTTGCAGTGCAGATGCAGCATTGGTAGTAGTTCAGCAGGGCCAACAGCAGCACAGATGCAACGTTATCATACTTGTGCAGTAGTTGATGGACAGTGTTGTCGCACAAAGTGTCTAGGCACCGCGCCAATGCTCAGAGTAAGGGTTGTCACTCTAATCCTTACTCCGTTTAGACTCTCTCCTAGACAAGTCAAGGGGGTAGTCCCTAAGGTGAATGAATGAGGGTAGCTTGTGGAACACGGGCTCTAAGAGAATTTAAAGATGAACAACTTGATGAATTTAAAGCATATCTCGGTCAATTAAGATAGATAGATTAAAAATAAGACACAATCACAAGATGTAAATGACTACAGACCAGTGCCTTTATGTTCAATTAACCGTAGATTAAGCAAAAGACAAGTTATCCAAAGCAATTTACAAATGTGACGAATAATGACAATCATGAACGATTAAATGTAAATGCTTAAAACTGCAATAAATTTAGCAATTAAATCCCATGAAAACTTATGAAAATTAAATGCTAAACAATGATTCTAGATTAAAAATGATCTCCTTCAATAACCTAGATCTAGAATTAATTAACTTTCTCCTATAGCTGATATAATTTAAAACATTTATCGCACCTTGACCACGGAAGAATCATGAAAATTTAAGATTTTGCACTTAGAACCAAAAAAATACCACGGAAATTTAAATTAGAATCTTGATTATTCCTTGACAAATTGAGAAAGTAAAATAAATCAAAAGGGTTAATAAATTAAAATTTTAATGGGCCATAAGACACATTAAAAATTTTAATGTGAATGGGCCAATCCCTTTAATTTAATTCTTTAAACAGAATTTGAAATTTTTCAGATTTTTTAAATTTTTTAGATTTTTTAATTTTTAGGATTTTTAGATTTTAAAATTTTGATATTTTTTGAATTTTGTAAAAAAAAAAAAAAAAAACTTCTTTTAATTTTTTCTAAATGTTTTAGATTTTCTTTTAAATGAAATCAAATGAAACAGAAAGTAAAACAAAAATAAAATTAAAATCCAAAGAAATGAAAATTAACCAAATCTAAAAAATAAAAATAAATCAAACCTAAATCATAACAATACAAAGTTAAAAAATATAAACAAAATCGAAGCAATTTGAAACTAACCCTAACCAAAATACTAAAACAAAAATATACACAAATGAAACTTAAGAAATAAAAAATAAAAAATAAAAATCAAATGTGTTTTGCAGGTGAGTTCGACAACGACAGCAAATGAGGAGATGGCGCAGCAAAGAAAGGGATTTTCAAGGATTGTTTGCAGGTATGGTAGCGAAGGAGTGCGAGGACTTGGCAGCAGCAAGGGAAACCGACAAGAGAAGGACGATGGGAGCAATGGGGCAGGGTTGTGAGTGAAGGAGAGGGATCCAAGGGTAAGGCAATGAAGGAATGGAGTAATCAAATGGAGTTGCAGCAGTGCTGGAAAGAGAGGGTGGGCTAGACAGAAGAAAAGTTGGGGACAGGCAGCACACAAGTGGACGGACGCAAGAGGGAAGATATGAAGGTTACGCGGCGGGAAGAAGGCTGTAGGTGAAGTGGAGAAGGTTGCAGATGGGCAGGTTAGTGATGGACAACGAAGGAGGATACACGAATCTGGACAGCAAGTTGCAGGAAGAATTTGGAAACGCAAGAGGGAGGTGAGAGATTCGTGGAGAATGCAGGCAGCACCAAACGGTTGTGGGCCTTAAAAAAAATGAAATTGCACTGCGAAACGAAAACCCAGCCAACAAATTGAAAAAAGTAGACAAATGGTAGCCAGAAAATCCCAGAAATTATGATTAAAATGTTAAATCCTTTAACTTCAAATTTATTCCTGAAACCCGCATGAAAGTTTCTAAATTAAAAACTTTGAAAACCCTTGGACTCCTAGATAGAATCCCTGCAAAAATGATGTTGATGCACCTGAGAGATCCAGATATTACCCTCCAGGGCCTAGATCTGGACTCTATACAGATTTCTTCCTCAGATCTGTAGCTGTAATACAACAAGAAAACACCCAAGTGATATACACAATGATAAAAACTAACACCCAGAAAAGCCTAAGTCAAAAAAACAAAAATAGTTTATAGATCCATGTACAAGAATGGTAGATTTATCAAATCTGAGGAGTTTGAGTCTGACTCGGCTCCCACATCTGATAATCTGAGACTCTCAACAGCCAGATTTATCAATTTCGTACATAGAAAAATGATTTTCTTTAGATTTTAAAGGAGGTGCTTAGCTCGAAGCCCTTCATGCATCACCAGTAAAATTCTTATGATAAGCTCAAAGCTATCTTCGCTGGGCTCTTCAGAAAACACAGATCGGAAGTTGGTTGGTCCAACCGAAAACTTCCTTGAACACCCGATGATATAAAAATCAAGATTTTCGTGCAAAATTCAATCCAGCCATCAAAATGGAGCGAGAAAATGATAATAAAATTCAGATAAATAGAGATACTTGCTATTACATTCAAAATTTAAATTATCACTTAAACCCCAACGACTGAGCAAGATACTTGTACTCAAATCACTCTTTAGAAGCTATCATCAACGGCTAAAAAAAAATTACGCATGGAAAACGACACATCTTACAATATTTGCATGAAGAGTAACACCAGCGAAAATTAACCCCAAAGTCTTTCTTTATTATTCAAAAAGATTACATGAGAGCTTTTAGCTTAGCACATGACTCAAAGGTCGGATCAATTGACTAATGAATGACTTCCTATTTAAAGATAAATCCTGCAACGGCTAGTTCGAGTGATCCTCGTCAAAGCAATCTCGACCGTTGATGAGAATTAAATTTTCTTTTAATCTCATCAGTTGAAATTTTAAATTCATGAGGAAATTCGAATTTTTCGATTAAATGCATTTTAATTAATTCAAAATTAAATTTTTGAATTAATTTCCTCAAAATTTTGTCTTTGACTTAACCCCAAGGATCAAAGGTTTAAATTTATTAAAATAATTAATTTACCTTAGTCCCTGGACCTCTTAAAATCTAATTTTTAAGGACCGATGAATTTTGCATTCGAAGAATTTAAATTTACCTAGGACTTAGAATTAATTAAATTTCTGGCTTAGGATTTTAATTAATTTTTGGCCAAAAAATTTAATTAATTAACCTATGAGGGGATAAATTATTTTTCCAACCCTCAAGACACTTTACATCATGATTTTCATATTTTTTACATCTCAAGAGGAAAACCCATTTGTAAAAGACCCTCACAGACTACCGATTTCTGTGACACAAATATAATCTAGCAGACCAAGCAATTTGTAATAAAATAACCTAACCAAATAGTTAGGATTATTCCCAAATCACTTTTACATAGACTCGATCTAGAATATCAAGACTCGCCTAAGATCCAAGTGACAAAATCCATTCTGGTTTTGGGGTAAGACTGAAGGAAAACTCTGTCGACCATCCGAGAATGGAATGGTGAGACAAAAACCTCCCGGAATGTAGATCGTCATCAAAAAAGTAGGTTTACCTAGGCAATTAGATACACGACACAGATCTGCTGAGATTATTTACATCATATACATGCAGAATGGGTTTACATTATAACATCTTGGTTAGGTTGATGCTGATGGTTGGGCGGCACAGACACGTCGATCAGGTACTATCTCTTTAGTGAAAAAAAGAACTGCTATGGGTCGTTGATACGTAGTGGTCAACACCTGGCTCTACTTGGGGACACGTTGCTGCACCGGAAGAATGTGATAATCCAGAATATGCATCCACTCAACACACAATATAACATAAGTAGCGTCCATCCAAAAAATCATCATATAATGTTAAGCACAGGAAAGATATAAGATCTTCATTTATTACCTATCCTAATAACATAAAAAACACAAATCTAACTACAAAATAAAATACTAAAATAACAGGGTGTAAGGTTAGAAATACAATACAAAGAATGCCCCATGGCATCAGATGCGTTCAATGTAGTGCATGTTGAGCATTTGCCTGCTTTCAGGCAAATCTGTTAGTTGTTTCTCAGGTGTGCCATGTCCAATCCTAACAATGGGACTTTTTCCTATCTGAAAATCAAGCTGCTCGCATCCATCTGATTCATCAAATCGCTTTCTCATTCTCTTTCTCTTGCGTTTTTTCTTTGTGGCAAGCTGTATCAGTGATGATGTGGAACATTCTGCTTCAAAACTCTCAAATGAAGTATGTAAGATATGCATGACATGTATTTATTCATTCTGCATCTGCTCTGTCAAGAATGATGGATCAATTTCACAGGCGTCATGAGTTATAACTTGATCTTTTATGACTGGTGGATTAACCATGTGAGCATCAACCTGATTCTTATTAATTTCCATTTTATCTGGGTTACCTTTAATTAGCCACTTTTCAATGGAACAAATGACCTCCTCATAATAAGATGGAGCTTGTTGCAGCAGATAGGGAGGCTTATGATCTGTTGACGTTTCCTTGTTTCTTTCATCCTCTGATTAATGCTAAAAATTTTGTATCTGTATTGTTATGGCATCCATCTGGTTAGAGTTTTCAACATTCATAGCACTAACTTCCTTGGCATTGCTTTCCTCTATGGTCAATAACTTATTCTGAAGACATGTCTGACCAGCTTCCATATCTTTTAGTACTTTGTCATTATCTGTCTTTATGGTTATCAAGCAATTTTGCATAGAGCTCATTTCTCTGTCATGATTAGCTTTCATGGTTTCCATTTCCTTAGCATGTTTTTCTCTCATGACAAGTAAATAGTTTTGCATGGAAGTCCTTTCTTTGTCATGGCATGTTTCCATGGCCTCCATCATTGTGTTATGATTTACTTAAATAATACTCATTTCTTTCTCATGATGACTCGATATGTCGGTCCACATAGCCTTCATATTTTGAGCACACTTTTCTACTATAGTGGCTACGTGATCGGAGTGTTTAATTTTCATGATTTCCATCTCCTCATCACGTTTTTCCAGTTGAGTACACAAAGTTCTCATATCCTAAGCGTAATCAGCTATCAATTTTTCTTGACTAAGCTCCATATTTTTTACCGTGTTTGACTGAATTGCATGTCTTTAACCAACTGGTTTAGTTCTTCCATAAGATGCTTATCATTTTCCCTTTCGTTGTCGACACTGATTTGACAACTTGTTCATGATTTTCCACTATCATGGATTCGTCTTGCTGTTGGAATTTCTAAGTCTAACTGTTAGAAACCCTTCATGTACTTTCTGATTTATTCCTTCCTACTCGTTCTGATTAATTAACAAGTTATTTACAAAGTAAATATTGAACATAAACACAAGTACATGCTCAACACATTACAGTTCATCAACTGAAGGAAACAAAAACAAGCACACAAATAACATCGTTGTTTTTGCACTAATGCGCCCGGAAAAACCCAATGCGGGAAAACCGGTGCCGCTATTTGAGGGTTTGATTTAATAAGCAGTTTCAGAATACAATCTGGGTGCCAAATCTGGCTCACACAACAAAGAAAAATCTCAGCAGTAGCACCTCTAAATCTGAGACAGATGTTCTGGCTGAAACCCCAGATAAACACTCTGGTAGCTCCTCAGCTCCAATCTGCCCTACGAAAAACCCCAGTGTCAGCCTCTAGGGACTGCGTCAGCCACTTCTGCCCTCTGCGTCAGCGTTCCTGACAGTTCCGGCAGTTCTGACTGTTCCCGGTAGTTTCCAGTAGTTCCGGCTATTCCTGGCAGTTCTGGCAATTCCCAGCAGTTACGGCTATTCCCGGCAGTTCCGACAGTTCCCAGCAGTTCCGGCTGTTCCCGGCAGTTCCGACTTTTGCCCAATGTTTTAAAACTCCGACTTCAATTCCAAATCGACCGAGAATCGACTCCAACTCGGTATCGACTCGGCCGGCTCGATTTCAAGGACTCGTTCGTTGTAAAAAATACATTAAATATTTATTTTTTTTATAAAAAAACATAATTTTGAAGATTTTAAACATAATTTTAAAGATTTTCATTCATGTTTCCAAAACAGCATTATAATATAGATGGAAGACAACATATGATCAAAGTAGGCTCATGAACCAATCCATTATATCAAAATGGTACCCAATGGCAATACATAGTCAACTTTCATACATGATCAAAGACTCAAAACAAAAAACACATAACCAAGGAGGCTAGAAACGGCCTCTACAACAAAAGTAAACTGTGACGGTGACCAGACTCCAGTACTAGTACTACTGGCTAGTAGCTACTGCTAGAGGAGCCAAGATCATGTCGATCAATCTCTGGATCATCATCATCAGAGTCAGACAGGGAGCCCCACGGCTCCTCCTCATCATCATCATCTCCAACTGCAACTGTAGAAGTGGTACCACTAGCAGGCTGTGCAACTGCAGCAGATGCAAGCTGAGATAGAGTAGATATGCGGCTGCGCTTCTGTCGTGGCTGAGCAAAGGAAGCACCTACAACTGGAGTCCTTACGCTGAAGTTGGAAACGCGTCGACAAATGAAATTTTATGTGATTTACGCTGAAGAATCTCTCAAAAACTAGAGTCCTTGTTGGTTGTGAGACTGAGGTTGGTGGATTGGGATCTGCATTCAACTGAACAACATGTTCAAGTTCAACTGATATCTCGATATCTAAATCTAAATCAAGATCCTCATCAGGATCAAACTCTGCTGAACAACTCTCCACTACCCAATCTGATGTTGGATCAATGTCTTCCAACACAATGGGATCTGAATCAGGCCTTTTTTTCAGCAAATGGTTTCGTCTGAGCCGGAGGTTGTATTGGACATAAACTAGATCATTTAACCGTTTTTGATCCAAACGGTTTCTCTTCTTTGTGTGAATCCTCTCAAAGACAGACCAATTGCGCTCACACCCAGATGCACTGCAAGTTTGACTCAAAATATGAATTGCAAACCTTTGCAATTCAGGACAATGGCCACCAAAGGCCTCCCACCATTGTGCTGCAAAACACATAGGAGTGTAATGAGTTAGCTCAACAAAATTACAAATTATATCTAACTTTCAAATTATAAACGATTTAACAAACTTTAAAAAAAAAAAAGTAAAACTATTAAGAATTTGAAAATTGAAATTTTTGTTTACCTGGCTCGTCTGCTTCTCTTGCAATCTTTGCTAGGTTCTTCCCAAAGTTACCTGAAGCATTGCTGAAGATTGTGGCCTGTCGGTGTATCTCCAGCTGATCAGACTCCAATGGGATCATGCGATCAATGCAATCAATCAATCCATCTCTGACCTCCCCCCTCAAAGCTCCTGACTCCTTAGCTTTATAATGATACTATGGGTTCAAAAAATACCCAGCTACATGTATAGGGCGATGGAGTTGATTGTTCCATCTTTCATCAATGATTGCCCAAATGGGCCCATACTTTGCCACTCTATCCTTGTATACCGTCTTTATTTGCTCCTTTGCTTGATCCATAGCCTCATAAATG